>JAODUI010000010.1:683463-700242 GCA_027563995.1 Papilio gigon | reverse complement strand
TCCACTTTCTGTTTGTTTGCCTATATTCTGTATAATTTTTGTCTTTCTATTGTTTTCCTTTCCTCTCGCCCTGTTTTGGTTGTATGCAATCTTTGTTTATGTTGGATGGATTAAATGAGTATTATTATTATTATTATTATTTGGAAGAAAAAACTATTCAATGAAATTTTCTAAATGTAGTTAAACATTGGAAATAGTTAAAGTTCGTAGATCTTGTCGAAACGTTGTACAAAAATTACGTAAAGGTCCTGTAAATTATAAGACCAAGTGAGACCCCGAGGTCGTCAACCTCACCTCTAAAGACATGGTATTAATATACAACCTTACATCTGGTGGATTTTTACACGACAGGATGTCCCAGTTTATATAACAAGTCTGGTAGATTATTTTATAATTGAGATAAGTGACGTAGGTTTGATGTAAGAGTCAAGTGTAACCCATACAGTGAGAAAACATTACTAAAGTCTTGGAATTAAGACGATCACTTTACTTCAATAGAATAATTCGAATACGAATATAAATTTATTGGTAATATAAATTACATGTCATGGCAATATTTCCACCTGTCAAAATGTCAAAGATAACTGTACAATACATATACTTTTTATACGATAAGGGAACAAACGAGCGGCGGGATCACTGACGCCCGTGCCAATACCAGAGGAATCAATCTGAATCTTCTGCATTTACATTCATCAGCTCACTATAGTGTGCTCGGAGCCTACCCTATATTAGGGGTAACTAGCCCATAGTCAACAACGCTGGCCCAATACGGGTTGGTTGATTTCACACATGTCTTTGAACTTCTTCGCCTATATGTGCAGGTTGCATCACGATGTGTTTTTTTCACCGTAAAAACGTCGGATAATGTAATATGAAATTCGAAAATCAAAAAACACGTACGTAGCAGCGATCAAACCTGGAGAATGTCGAGTACGATCCGGCCCAGTCAACTGCTTAGCGACAGCGCCACCGACGCATTTATATTATTATTAGTAAGATATTTGTTTTATAAAAAAATTGAAATTGAAGAATAATCAAATTATGTCATTCAAAAGTACGATGTCATTGAAATTTTAATGATTTAGTGAAATTAAATAGTAAGCAAGGACGGCGGCGACCGATTTAGATAATTACCGTTGCTATTAAAAACAAGTTTTGAATAAACTTGTAAATCTCATTTCAAACACATGTTCATAACGCCATCTGTGATTGGCCCTTTAGATCGATTTCGTTACCTCAAGGCCTTAAGGTTATCCTTGTTATTACGTCATCAATATTCCTAATTTTGATTACACATTAATGACCAATATACGTTAAAACAATAAAATCATTTCGTTTAACAACTTTATAAAAATAACTATCATTTTGTAGGGTTCGCACTTTTACGTAATAATTTTACAATTGTAAGACATTGTCGAGAAGAAATAATTGGTCATATATTTATTTCTACTACTAAATTACATTCGATCAACTTGAGATTGATAAGGCGTGTCCAAATCGACCGTTAGTCATCCGCGTATTAAACTGGATAAACCAGTTCGCAAACCATTACCGCTATTATATGCGCATATGATTGCTAATGTCACATGTCAGGAGCAATGCATTCGCCGCATACCGTTAGCGTCGTTATCGAGTCGCGCGGCCGTGAACGTGGTAAATGTGTTTGTGTGTTGCGGTCGGTCGTTGCTCGGATTCTGACTCCCAAATGTACCGAAGAATTAAAGTTGTGTTTCATCGAAGAAAAGCAACACAAACTGACAGCATTAGATTTAAAAAAGTTTAGACTTTTAATATGATATAAAAAAAATTGGGACAGGACGAAATAAAGCTTTATTATCCATTTAGTAAACAGAACTAAAACACGTTTAGGTCCAGATTGTTGGAAGAAACTGTATTAACTTACATGTACAGTTTAGATGTATTATTACAATTAATCTATATCAGATTTCCTTTTATGTTTGTGTGAATTTCTAAATTTTAATTGAAATTACAACGATATAAAAACAGTAGCCCAAAATGATCACGTGACAAATTCACATGATCTCTGCCCGTTACTGTGTTAGTAACCTTTCCTTCAAGACTGCGGTTTCGTTCACACGATTTACAGATTTTACAGTCTTTGTAAATAATGATAAAATCAATTCGAGGTTTCTTTTAGTTAATTTTTTTTCTCATTCCTTCACTTATCATAGTATCTTCTCTCATTATTAATAAACTAGTTTTTTTTTTAAAATTGAAATTGAACATATATTTTACCACTCCAACTAAGCTCCAGGCTTGTGCTAGGATATGGTATACGTTAGTCGAATGGAATCGAACTCTTGACCACGTAATCGAAAGTCCGTACCCTTAACCATTAGGCTATTGGCACTTAGTATAATACATGAAAGTTCAAATGGATGGTTGAAAATAAACACATTACTCCTGAATAGCTAAATCGACATGGATAAAATTTCAAACAATACTAAGTTTTTGAATCGACGCAGACATACGACGGCTTGTTTTAATATCTTTTAATATAACTACATCTTAGTGGTACATATATGATAGCTTTAGGCATATTTGTTATTATAAACAAGGTTATATACCACAGTGCGATTAGGTTACACAACTTCACAGTGACGTCTAAGCACCGTGTAACCTTGCCATCGACATTGGACCTTCATTTATGTTACATTTGTAGTAAGTTATCAATGTTGTAATTTGTATATAACATAGATGATGTACTTTGTGACGTAGTGCGATAATGTCGAACCTTGTTAAGAGAGAACACAGGTCGCTTGAAGTTACCAACACATCCGTTCGCAGTGTTACAACTTTAAAGCTACAGTCTCTTGAACATTTCGTACGTATATAACTTAAAAAACTCGGTGTCAGTACCGACTAGTTTCGAGCCCATCGGGGGTGAGTTAAGCCGTTTTATAAGTTATATAGTGAAATGTCTCACGAAAGTTTTAATAGTTTAATTTCGTACGTATTGAGACGACAACGAGGGCACAATCGTCAATAGGTTGCAGCTTTTAAATATTTGTGATATAAAAGGCTGTTAGTGGTCAGAGCAGAAAGAAGACTAATCGCTTTTTACTATTATCCTTGAGCTGCTCGTTTGTTCATTTATGAGAAGGCGAGGAGTTTGCGAACGAAGCATTTTTTTTTTGTGGAACACCGCGAACGATTGCGATTGTACTTCTACAGATCTGGTCACTCGGCGCAGTACAATCGGCCTGAGATTATGGTATTAATTTTAAAAAAAGAAAACTAATATTAAATGCCGGAATCGATCGTTAGCAAATTATACTACAGGACGGCTTTCTTTAGAAAGTGTATCGTTAACGTATGCTAATAAATAATGACCCTTAATTGGATAACCGTAGAGGTGATTTTATCATGACATTGACGGAAATTGTAGCGAATAAAAGACATCAACGCACGATGACTGATAAATTTTTTGCATAAAATCGTTATGAATTATTATTTCGACGAATTCTTTATAATATGTGACAGAATTTATACTTTCGAAAAATTTACATTTTTTATTGTTTTATAGACGTTTACAATACAAATGATGACATATAACATTATAAATTCATTATTTTTATATTATTATATTAATTTATTATTCTTTTTTGTAGTTCACGAATGAAAAGACTCTTGTTTAATAGACAGGATTTAATTCAAAGATTGTACTTAACTTTAAAAGTGCTGTCTACCGCGTCCGTCAACTTTGTCGTTCTACTTTCACACAAGATAATTACAATCAAAAACAAAATGGCGAACTGATTAATATTACGTAAATACACGTTTACGACTCCAACACGTAACACTGGGCCTCCTTGAGAAGGCGCGCAGGTGCTCATTGTGCCAATACCTGACGCCCGCGGAAAACGCAAGTATCACTTTTCACCTATGAATATATCTTTGATAAAAAATACGGTATCATAGACTTCGCGACATTTAATTATATTTTATCATATGCTAAAATACACCTATTTTAATTTGCAAACTAATAAAAACTTAGTGATTCATGTGGAATAACAATAAACTTACTATATTTTTAACATTGTTGTAAATTCACAACTAGTTGAATGGAGTGCTACAATGTTACCTGTCCCAGTAAGCCGCTGCTATCGTGGATAGTTCTGTCAAAAAAACCTTCATAGGCATTGAAAATTGTATAGAACTCTAATATCGAAAAACGCGTTGGGACATAGCAGGAATCGAACATGGATGTGTATTTTAGTATAGTGCGGTCAAGTATTTAACTACTGCACCATAAGCGATTCACTTTTTTTATTATTTTTTTTTTAAGTGCAATTTCAATGGACCTGATAAGTGGGTCGGACAATACTGAGTGACAAATAAAACATTACGATCAGAATGTAAGATAAATTTGTATTACATTGGTTGCATTTTTAAACATAATTCGTACGCTTCGTCGTGAGAAGGTCAAATACATTGAATATTTCGCAAGAGAACTTTTGTCTTCGAAATATGTCCATTCATTGTTTCTTTACGACATGTGTTCAACTAACCAGTAAATCACGTTTACTCAAGCCTCTTTAAAAAAATAAAGACAAACGGACTGACAAGCCGACACAACTATCAACACTATACATGGTTGTAACCATAGGCATAGGCAGAAACGACGGACATCTTTGGCGCAGTCCTAACATACTTACTCCTAACTTCGTCCTCTACCTAACTCCTAACGTCCTAACTTACTCTTCCACTTAAGGCATCTACGTATAAGTGCACGTGGACTTCAGGTGCTTAATACTGCCTTAAGTAAACTACAGCCAACATCAAATAAAAAATTCTCAGATAACCACACGTCCCCACCGATGGGCTTGCAGCCTACTCTACATTATGAGAGACATTAGTCAACCGCGCCGACTCAGTGCGAGTTGACTTCACACATATCTTTGCATTACTTCTCAAATATGTTCAGGTTGTATCACGATGTCTTCCTTCACTGTAATTCGAAAGTCGAATACATATTGGGATCGAACTAGAACCTTAACTCTCAAATGCTTAACTCCTGAGCTGATGCTCTCACTATTAAGCAAAATTTAAAGTACATTAGTATTAACAGTACTGCCTACTCCTTTAAGATGAAAGTAACGTAGAGCACTCGCATATCACTCCAATAACGATCTCTTGTCTCATTTCTTTATACACGTTACGTCATTGATTGGTATTAACGTATTCGTATAGTTTTTTTATACATTAAAATACAGTTTCTTACGGTAAATGTTTTTTGTAACTTTCACGCATGAACACCCAAGGCCTTAGACCTCAACTGTTCTTTCCAATATTTAAATTAGGCATACATTTATTATTGTCATTTATTAATTCATGATAGAACACCGATATTAACATATATCCTGTTCAAAAAACAATATTTTACTTAAAACAGTTACTTTATAATAAATATTTATACACCGACATGTCGGCCAAGTCTTGAACGGGAATGTCCAGGACGGGCCAAAGTGGCGGAGTCTAATTAGGACGGTTGACCCCAACACCATATAGAATACGTGTTAGACAGAGACAGATTTGTCATTCAATTTCTAAATGAATTTGTAAAAAAAAGTGTTAACTGAATTAAACGTATATATTTTAAACTTTATTGAGAGGAATGTTACTTCATGTCTTTCATTTATTACTTTCTTTCAAGTTTATTTTAACTGCCGTAAATTCGTATATTGATCGGAAAATTATTTTACCCTCGAATCCTGAAATATTATTAATCTATTGAATATAGTTACGTGCAAAGGGAATATGTCTTTGTTTGAACACAGTTATATTAAAAATTAGAGATTTTTTTTTATTTGTTTTTCATTCCTATTATTAAAACACGGAAAAAAATAAAAAATAATTCTTTTTCACGTCATCATATGATTATTAATATTATGTATTTTATCAAATAGAATAACTCACCTATTAAAACTCCAAGCACTATAACCAGTCCACCCCATACACACAAAGAGGACTGCATTTTTATAACATCCAAAAATATATCACTTTCACTTCAACACTATCACATACCTAAATAAATGCATTTATTGTATTCAAGTCTTTATATTTATCTTCTTATATCAATATTATATTAATTTATAGAGCTAATATCAATAATAACATCACCGAATCACTTAAATTAAACTTTAAAAACGTCAAAATGTCTGACCGAGAAATGGCGCTAATTTGTGACTTTAAAGGCGCCTTTCCCTCGCGCCGGTCAGTACCGTTCGAAAGTCAAACGTCAACTGATACTGAGCGACGAGTGGCCACTACGGCAGCGAGGCGATTTACTCGAGCGCACGAAATTATAAAGCGACCAAATTAAAAGTTAATTAATCAAGAAGTCTTATTTTTAAGTAGCTGGACATCTAAAAGGTATCGGATAATGCTATCACTACGCTCGCCACGATTACACTCGGACTTTTCCTTTATTAAAAGTGTTGAGATTTGGATGTGACGAGCGAGTGATTAATATCTCGAAATTATTTACAATATGAAATATATTTTCTTATTTTAATTAAAAATATAATTATTTGTCTTAAAGTAATTAAAATACTGAGGTTAATAAATATCCGTGTAATAACTAAAAACTTATGGTAAACCTAGAAGGGAATAAGTTGCAGTCAACAACGTATGACAACATTTTCAACATTTCGTCGACAACCTGTCCGATTGGAAATCGTCCAGCCCGCGCTAGCATTGAACTCTTGACTCACAACATTACAGATACGATAGCGTTTACATAAAAAAATATGATTTATGGGCCGTTTTTACTAATATTACTTCTTTTACAATATTTACATTCCAAAAGAAAAGCGCTACTATAACAATTTAGAGGTTTGAACTTTTAGTATTGTGGAAACATTTTTAGGGAAACAGCGCCACCTATTATTAAGAAGAGGAAACAAAAATAGATAGTCAGTGACATCTATAGTAATAGTTTGACAAATGTTCAATTCTTTACTTAGTTAAAAAAATGCCTAACAGATGACACCGTTAATTTTTGTGGTACAGATTAAAAATAATTTTATCCGTTTTAACTTTATGCCAATTTTCAAAAACATTTGTTTCTTAAATCAAACAAGTCTCATTGCATTTATGGGATACAAATATATGTTGTAAAGTAAAAGAAAAGTTAGTAAACCTAAATCAAATAGTTAAATACTGCCAATTTTTGGTTTCATAAGTAAATTGCTCGACAAACTGCAGTTTACTTTGTTGGCAGTGAACGGAACGAAGCGCTGTCGTATAGATCGCTGGCTGGCCGTCTGGCTGAAAATAGTGAACGAAGTATGAGTTTTCGAAATATGTTCGAATAAAAAGTGAACAGTGAGTGACTGTCATCGAGCAAGATGGTTGATGACGTGAAAGATATTACGGAAAACGCTGAAAGTAAAGGTATAATGTGCATTTAAAGTCGATATGTGCCGTTAAAGTGTGAAATGTGATTAGAATTGTCCAACCCTAAACCGCATCGTGGCCCCACGTCGTGGGTTCGTGCACGGCTTTCGAGAACGTCCGCAGTGGGATGTGGTCGACGCAATTCGATGTTTTGTTTTTCGTCTACATTTGGGCGTCTTTTTTAACGTCGCGGTATGTTCTATAATTAGCAAAGCGGCTGCCAGACGGTGATGAGTGCTCAGGAATGTGCCAAAAAATGTTAGGACCGTCTGTCATTTTGTCGGCAATTTTGGAGATTTGCCGGATTCCATACTTTGTTACCGTTACTCTAGTCCAAAATAGTTGGTTTTAGACGTTTATTATGCATATAAGGGCATATTTTTAATAATTAGTTGGGCGTCTTTTGCCACTAGAGTTATGTGTCACTTTATCAAGATATAGCCTGACGTAAGTACATATTTTTGCATGTATGAGTACATAATGATGTTTTTTCGAGTGCGCGTTCACACAGCTGTAACCAGCACTTTCTAGTTTATCTTATCAACTTTATCTCTAGCAGTGTGTGCAAATTGCAATATATCACTTGTCTCAAATTGCATTTTAGGACATCTCTTATAGTGTAACAAGAGATAAAAACTTAGAAAATGAACTTTTATGGTACGTTTATCCAGCTAATTCCACTTTTAAGATAAAATTAATAACGTTTTAAATGTTGAAATACACTTACAAAGAACCATTATCCCTTTATACAAAAATAACTAATGCTTTTAAGTTGTTATTTAAAATAGAGCTAGTTGTGATTACATAAACTTCAAAGACATAGTTTTTTGTTTGTTGTGTCATAACTAATTATCTATAGAAGTAACACTAAGTTAAAATTGAAAATGTATACTTCAGAATGTTTTCAATGTTCTGTTTAGTGATACCGAAAATTGATTATTTTTTATTAATAGAAGCTTCATTTGAAGACTTCTAGAAACATTTCCTAGATCATAAAGCAACAACTTTCCTAATAACACTACCAAGTTATAAATAGTTTGGGTTAATACCCTCACTGCTCTGACCCCCCACAGAGTAACACACAGCTGTTGTAGTTATAATGTTTGTATACACATGTATTTAAACAGAACACTTTACTATGGTATTACACTGCTCCAATTTCTGTAGAAAAACATTGTTATGTCCATTCAAACTTTATGACAAAGTTTTGGCCACCAAGACATGACTCAGTTGTTTTTGTTTTATTTATTATTTGAATATAATATTGAAATGATTTATAGTCGATGAGTATACATAAAATAAATTGATTTTTATTTTCTGCTTTGTGTAACAAATAAGTGAAGTGATAATTGTAGTACTTTTTTAAGGTATTGTACAGAGGGATTCATTTAAAATTTGACACAAAGTTAATTAGAAGTGTAACAAGCTAATTTAATAAAAAAAAAATCTTGGGGCACAGGAACTTTGAAATGTTATCTTTGACATTTCCAATGTAAAGAGTTACCCTTATCTCACATCCAGGACATTCCTGCATTGATCAGAACATCAATCCATCTTGCGGATAGTCAGAAGACACAAACTTTCTACATCCATTACAATTAATTGACTATTAAACAATAACAATACAAAGCATATTGTAATAAGACAGACTCATAGAAATTGTAATGTTTGAATCAACCTTATACAGACTTGATAATTTTTTTAAACAATTGTTAATAAAAAACAAACAAAGAAATTGATACATTTAGAAACCTGACACATTTGTGCTTGTTCAAGCATGAAGGACGCTCAGTTTATTATATTGGATACTTAATGAAAATTCAAATTAATGTAAATTTATTTAACTCACCTAAAACCAATAGTATTTGCGTTTCGGGAAATTTGGGTTAGTTGTCTTAGAAAGTGCTTAGTTTACAGATAAAGACATTGTTATACATTTGTTTCAATGGAAACTAATATCCATAAGTTAATAAAAAGTCCTTTTCGATGTGTTATTTTACTTGTAATGATTACTTAAATTTTTTAAACTTTGCAAAGTCCCTATTCATTCCAATTAATCTTTGAAATGGTTACACTAATTTTAATAGGACTTACTCAAAGGTTGCCTATGTATCCAGTTTTGTGGGTTATTTTTTTAACTTTGACATAGCAAAAGTTTCATGTTGGTTGTAAAATTTTTTCTAATGAGTTTATCTTGGTTTGACCTCTAACTTTGGTTGGCTCGCAGCTCCTCGGAACATATCAATTGGCTACAAGTATCTTATTTATAATATATTTTGTTTTCCGAGTACAAAGTTTTGAATGATGTCATTTTGATAATACTTATCATATGTAATATTACCTTAATCATTTATACATATTGAAACTGCAAGAAATATGTATAACTCATTATTATTGGTGACTAGCTAAAAAAAAAACAACATTAACAGCCCATGTAGTCTTGCTGACTATGTTCCATATCTATACCAAATTTCCATGAGATTTGTTTAGTTTTGAACATAATAACAAACATCCATCCATCCAAACCTTCGCATTTATTACATTAGTGGACTGTTTACTTAGTTGTTTTGTTAATCTGTGCAGACAAAGTTGTGTGGTGGCAACTAGTAAATATTAATCCTTGGTTTGACTGGATACAGCCTCTCTCTTTGTTCAGTGCCCACTATCACCATTATGTTTAATTATTAAATTCTTCACCTACCCACATGAGGTTATCTATCAATGACTTATTAATTGGAAGGTCTATAAAATGTAATATCAACTTATTTATGTTCCATCTACATCACATCCGTCTACACCTTCCATGACTATTAGTCTGGATGGAGTTTGGCATAGATTACTGTCTGGAATAATGCACAGGCAACTTGTAAGTTTTTTTTTTTTAATTCCAGTCAGATAAAGTCACTGGTGAAATCTAGTTTTTTATATTTCAATATTGTTAAAGTAATGTTTTTGAATTGTTGTGCATTTGCTTAACAATGTTGTGAAATGTCTCTTTGATAATTTGAAATTGCTTGTTCAAATAAATTAAGCCCCACCTGTATTTTTTTTAATTATTTAATGGCCAGTTACATAAAGCCGTGTGTTTGTCATATATTAATGTGATGATTCATTCAAGCGTGGGATATATTTGGATATTTTTTAGTCAATTTATTGATATGTTGAATATTAATAGGGTTGTCAAATATGCAAAACACGAAATAGCCATGATGCTTTCATTAACTAAATAGGATTTGCAATTTAATCTCAAAGTATCAAACTAATTGTTAAAGTAATTAAGAAGAATTTAACTGACAGTTCAAATCTTGCTATACGATTTAACAGTCCGATTATACAGTCCAATCGTGTGTATCAAGCTTTAGTTTCTATTTTTATATGAACTTGAAGTTGGCAACCCTGTGCATTGTGTCAAGAATCTTTATTAGGAATGTTGCAATGTAAATTAAGACTGAATGATCTTGAGCCATTGGACAGGTGTATACGTCATTCTTTGTGACCTGTTTGACTGACACAATATTTATCTATTCTACAATAATTGCAAATATATTGCATATAAAATAAATGTTGACGGTTACCTGGCCGATAGTGGCTATATCTAAATAAAAAAGATTTGCATTATAAATTACAGCGAAAGTATTAAGCATGTGCGCTAGGGTTGAACCAAATAGAAGTCCACCTATAGCTATGTACGTAATTATTTATCAGTTGTGACACCCCTAATCTAAGTTAGCCAGTTGGCAATTTCTATTCGTAAGAAAGTGATGCTGACAACGCATGCATAATGTATCAGTGATTCATCGCCCAAGGGTATCGAGGAACCCGTTCCAAGTCTGGCCTTCACGGTACAACGACCTCTAAGTCCATTGTGCTAGAGGTGACAGTTATTTCAAATAAAAACACAATCATTGTTAGAATGCTTGCATTCGGATCTCGAATACGTCGGCGATTCTATTATCAATTTTGCATTGAACTATTTTCAATCTTGGAAATGGCTTTAGTTCTTACGTCTTTGGTGACAATGCGCTCTCCATAGGACAATATTAATTTAAGAGAGATGCCACACAGACGCCGGTTGCCGATAATTCCGATAAAGTGCACTCCACACGACCTAATTAAAATACAGTAAACGTTTGTTACTATAAAAACTAGAACAATCCAGTAGTAGTTTTAATTGAAATGTAAGATTACGTAGCAGGCGTCAAGTCCGGCTTGTCATTGCTCGTGCGGCATCCTAGTTACGAGGTACGAATGGAGACGAAGTTTCGAATCAATATAATTTCTAAACATTTCAAGAAGTCTTGCTGTATATTATAATTTATTTTCAGTAAAGAATTGAATCGTGTAAACAACGCAGTGGCATTTCTCTTAAACCTTTCTTACTCTTTACGTAATATAAAGTGTGGGCGTAGCAAACGTCTTGTACTCGACGCGTATGGCTTCGGAGGGTTATTTCTACAACTCCAATTTTGACTTTTCAATTTGTAGCAATATTTACATCGATGTCTTACAAGTTGAAATGGTGATTAAATATTTAATTGATGTTTTAAAGGCGTTTAGTAGACATCTCGTTGTTACATGCTTGTATAAGTCTTATATGATAATCAAATTTCGATAATTTATAACAAAATAAATATAAAACGCAAAATAATTCTGTGTGGGTAATCGACTAGATTTGATCCCATCGGTGGGCTCCCAGTGAAGTGAACTTACAATTAAGTCTTTTATATTTATTTTATAGTGGCTAACTAAAGTCGAAATAATTTACTTTATAACGAAATTAAAATGTACGGTACTCAATTTTAATGTAGCATTTAACTGGAGATCGAATTTTTAAAATCGGGCCTTTACTTCTCTAGTTCTTTCGTTGTGAACATCTTCTTGTCTTGTAAACGATATAGAAGCGGTAGGTGTGAACATCTTCTTGTCTTGTAAACGATATAGAAGCAGTAGGTAAATTTTACTTGTTAAATGTGACGTTAGGCATATTAATGCACTCATATAAATTAACTGTATTCAGTCTTTTTTCTCGGCACGGACACTCCACCGGCTCTTACTGCACTCCAAGAGACCTCTCAGTTCGGCAATCACTGATCGACTCATTATTATTAAATAAAGAATGCGTACACGCATTCAAATAACACGATTGTCCCATTATCAACCTTGTTCATAGAAAATTGTTTATGGTGAACTCAATCTAAACAATAATGTATGAATCATGAATAAGACACGAGCATCAGCTACCACAGTAGACTGAGGGCTCGGAGACAAGTGTTAATCACTCTTATAATTTGTATTGTGTAGCTGGCGTTATGTGGGACAAGATAAAATATCATTATTTAAGTAAGTTATTCCTTAATTTAGTTCTTTGATAACAAGTACGTCATCACAAAATATTCGTAGCAATGTTGCCGACTTTTTACAGAGTTTCATTTACGATGTTAATAAAATAAGATAGCTCCGTCTTATCTTATTCCTCAGGTCTAATTTACATAGAATTATCCATTGTTACTATAAAGGTAGAGGAAAACCGAACATGTGGATGGATTGTGTGAATGAGGATATGCGTAGGAAATGTGTGAGTTCTGATATGACGACTGACAGATGTATGGAAGAATAGTACATACTGTGCCGACCCTCTATAGGGAAAAAGGCAGGTTGATGACGATTCTCCTTGTGACTAAGACTTTTTAATTGCAGTATACTCAGGATTTCTTTTGAGTCCTGTGAATATAAGGCGAAAGTCGGTCATGACACGCTCGCTTTCAAAAGTATAATATGCAAATTATACCGACGCCTACGAAGATCCTTTCTGAATATTTGCATGTGTCTTCATTCATCCGGTTTTTTTAATGAGGTCTTTCATTTTATTATGTAATTTGATATCAAAAGAAGTTATCATTGTCTTTTTTTTTTGTAAGAGAATTGGGCAAACGACCAACGGTATCACCGCGGTGATAGTCGACGCCCAGATATTCGCAATACTAGAGAAGCAGATGCGTTGCTTTTGAGATCGGTACGCTCGCTTCTTGAAGGACCCTAAGTCGGCTTCATGATTATATTTTATTTGTATGTTGTCACTATAACTATTATTTTGTCAATCAATTAGTGTCTGTTGATTGGATTACAACTTTACCCCGAGGCGGTCGAGTTAGCGGGTCCGTTATTAAATATACTATCAGTTGGTACATTGACTTGCTAATATAATCTCGCTCATGAATATGACAGTCTCGTTAGGAAATATGACCTTGTCATGGTCCACTCGACCATCCCTAATTGACAATATAGTATAAACTTTATGACGGTGACCGTAAAGTTGTATTTTGCTTGTTTATGGAAATTGGTATGCGAGTTTGGACTTTATTGCGATGGTCTAAGGTCGTTGTGTGGGCGTTGTTTAGGTTTGGAATCCAACCTTAAATCCTACGTAAGGCAATATTAGGTGTTTGGCATGTTAATGTGTGCCCACGTGCCTTTAGATTGAAAAAAAAATGTCGACATATGTGCATAGTTTATCGCTTTATGGATAGACTAACTCTTTGATTTGTAATTGATTTTTCTGTACATAATTTAAAGCTGTTTTCGCTTGTTTAAGATGATTGGTCGCCCATTGTCCTAGATTAAAAGAAATATTTAAAATTTTTAAAATGGCTATAAAGTTTTCGATTCATATATTGAGATATCCTTTCTGAAGTTGAAGAAATCTGAGCCAATTTTTAACCGTCCGAACTTTAAAAAGTTTGTAGTGAAAAAGTGAATTTTAATAAATAAAGATTAAATACCCGAGTGCACTTGAGTGTGGCGCTCTCAAACAGCTCGTAGTTGTTATTTATCAGTCTTATCAATGCCCGATATCGACGGAGAAATGCGGCGCCCTCGCGCCTGGTTCGCTTCAAATATAAATAAATATAAAATTTAACCTGTCACCTGTCGTATGACAATTAAATTATTCCTGTCTGGAAATAATTAATTAAAAATAACTTGATCTGCACGGTTGACATATCTACAAAAATCACAGGTTTATTTATTTTTTTTTTTTAATGAAATGTGTAGTTCGTGAATGTTTCGACAATGGTAGCCTAATGTGGATGGTCTATATAGAGTGATGACTAGTCTAAACAATGGTTTATGCACTGTGCATTTTTCCTTTTGAAAATAGTGTTGTCTATTGGAGGTTAAAATAGTATATCAGTCATGGTGGTTATTTTGTAACTCGGTTTCCTAATAAATACGATATGAAGTACGCCCAGTATACAATAACAATGACGTAGGTATACGTAATTTATGAAGCCATGATCTATTTTGGTCTTTAATGTTTAGGCAGTTCAATCGATGTTACGCGCATACGCTAATGCTAGACGAATAACACGACCTTGATCTATATAGCAGTAATATGAAACTCCAACTGTCTATAGTTACGGGTACAGACTTCCGATCACGTGGTTGAAGGTTCCAATCTCGCCTCACTGTTGTAAACCATATTCTAGCACAAGCTTAGTTGGAATGCCACAAGAAATATTACATAATTAACAGAAATGTGTTCATATTTTATAAAAAAAAAACTTCTCCATGGCTTGTGTATAGATTTTTGGACCCGGGAGTGAAAGGGACTCCCCGACGCCGGGATTTAGGGACGCTAGAAAAATGTTGGAACCCGAGGGCACATACATTATTTTGTTACTGGTCTAACATGTGAACAGACAAGTTGATTTTTACCTTATTCTAACACATAATAGGTATGGCCTTTGAGTTTCATTCATAACTATTGATTAAGGAGAACATGAAGGTGGGGCGGTTTAATTGGGTCAAATGTTTTGTTTGGTCACGCTCATATTTGTATCTATGCGTTCGCACTGCCGAAACATGTTTAAGACATTAATGATTTTCGTATGAGTCTATGTTTTATTGTGTTCTAATTTTGATATAATTTTGATTTCAACGCCTTGGAAACGAAACAATTGAATCGATTTTAACTATTGAGATATGATTTGGTTCGTATACTTTCCTTGAATATGACTACTATACACAGCGTGTCAGTATCAGTCGCAGTGTCAGTAGTAGTGTTGTCTTTGATTGTTTCGGTAGTGGAAACTCATCGTGAGACATTTACATATCCGTTAAATAGCCGTATTACAATTGAGCCGGTAAAATTGAAACTGAAGCATAGCTGAAAGCGTTCCCAATCTGACACTTTCACTCACTCGCCGGAAACGAATAACGGACATTGAAATACGACTTAAAATCGATTTCCTCAATCGACCGAGACGATTTGATAATGTTGATATCGATTTCTGTTTATGTTACTATTGAATGTGAGATTCAGTGTACAGTAAAAAAGCCAGATGTCCAGCTATCTGGAAACATCTGTTATCCGTCAGTACCAATGGTGTTACGTTACGCGATGTTACATAATACCTGGTTAGCTTATGCCAATTTGGTTTACCTTAACACGCACTATAGCATGAAGATATTTATATATCCTCTTTAGACTAAATACTCGTTAGATCTTTTTGTACGAAATCCCTAAAAGACAAATTAAATTTGTAACTGGCACCTTTCCAAATTGTATGCAAATTTGTACTGTCACGTACTTAGTAGGTGGCAATGTCTAACATTACCAACCGTTTTAGTCTTAATGTGACATTCTAGGACATACTGGTCTAGCTTCAATGCGACGCTAAAACTGAACGCTCCCGTGATTCATTACAATATAGCTATGATGCGGTGCGGAGTGTGATAAACAATTACTTGTTAAAAATACATACGAAGTCGTAATGTCAACTAGTCTTTACCTTCTTTGATATGTCTGCGAACTATCGCCACCATTTGTTTAAAGTCCTCCACTGCTGAATGCAGGCCTGCGTTGCGAACTATGTGATCCTCGAATTACTATTATGTGATCAAATTTACTACATCAAAAAATTAGACCAGATTCCAAAGTTGACTTCTAACATGTTTTGTTGTTACCAGTGTCGTCAGAGGCTTTGGACCGGTCGAGGTTGGCGCGTGAGCGGCGGGAGGCGGAGCAGCGCAAACGGCTAGACGAGCTGCGTGCGCACGCGGCAGCCGCGCAGGCGCAACGCGAGAAACGAGACGAGGACCGCCGCCGGCGACAGGCGGAGCAGCGCGCAAGAGATGACGACAGGAGGCAACAGGTCAGCTTACTTCCTCCTTAAGTCTCTATCATGTGTCCCAGGTGATACCGCAGTATAGTCCGTCTCTCAGAGACGGCGTTAAGTGGTGCAGAGGTGGTTTGGTGTAAGTACTATGAAGTTCGGTCATTATGTTTATTACTCTCTCAGGGGTACGTTACTGGTAAGAGGGCTACCGACGTCATGACCTGAAGCAGGAAAGGCC
>JAODUI010000010.1:663370-683436 GCA_027563995.1 Papilio gigon | reverse complement strand
ATTATGTTTATTACTCTCTCAGGGGTACGTTACTGGTAAGAGGGCTACCGACGTCATGACCTGAAGCAGGAAAGGCCAGTGTTGGTTCCTAGCCAAAAAAGGATGCACATAATATTTTTTTTAATATTGTTTAGAAGTAAGGTATGAGAAATACCTTTTCCCCGTATTCCGTTTCGGAATTTTGGTCCTTCATCCATTTTAATTGGGATTAATCTTTAACTCCTGTCACCTGCAAGAAGCACATATATAGGGGGTGTTCCATGTTGCGAGGCAGATGACTCTCAAGTATGACTTTGCTCCGACAGGCCGAGCAGCGAGCGAGGGACAGCGACAGAAGGCTCCAGGTTCGTACCCCTCGGCTCTCACCATCCCCACCAAAATCCAGGAACAGGAACTATAGTCAACACGTCTTGACACGTCTGAACTGTCCCCAAAACTTACCATAAATTTCAAAGGATCCGTTCTATCAACTTGTCACTTCTATGTCGGTGAGTGAAATATTGTTTTGGGTTTGAGCTAGGCAATGCGTTGTGCACATGACACCGTAAGCAAAAATCAATATGGAACTTGTTAGAGCTATCTTGCAATGCATGATATTCGTCAAAATAACTAAGCTAAAAGAACGCTACTGTTATCTTAAGACTGTGTTAACTTACTCTAAACTTTTTAAATTTATCATCCATACGTACCTAGTCTAGCTGGAAGCGTGTACTCCAGTTGTAATCTAGAAGCTGTATTGTAATATGCTAGTCTATAAGCTAGTTGAAATGTTTCCACAGTCACAAATGTTCGCAATCGGTCGGACCTTGCTTTTGAAATTCCTACCGCGCCTGTACTGCACGTTGTAATAAATTGCCGTTAGTTTACACAGGCTTTCTGGACGTCAACTGTGTATAATAGCATGGATTTAAATAACTATGGTGTTTATAATGATAGTGTTACTAACTACATATAACATAAATGTTTGGATTTGGTAATTAATGCAAGTGTATTTCTCTTGATCGGTCTTCTCGTGTCTAGCCCAATGAGGAAAAAACTCCCAGTGGTCCGGTTGTTCAATCCGTCCGTCAAAATTGTTCAGTCCGATCGGCACAAAGGGAAGTAATCTTACACATGTTTTATGAAACTATTAAATATTACAAACTTAAGATTTTGAATCGTTATCAATATTTTTAGGCTTTATAGAATCTCCGATATTTTTATGACCATTAGCGTCTTTGAGTGTGGTAGCAAGTTGGTACTACCACTAGCACTGGTAATATGTTCTACGGTTTTTGCTTCGTTCCTACTTAAACGCTTCAGTTCATGTTCCTCTAAGATCATTCTATCTCTATTATCTCCACTTACCGTCAGCGACAAAATAAAGAATATCAAATGGTCACAAAACATCACGGTTTATAATCTGTTTAAAGTCAGTATTACTGTCCCTTCCCCTGTATTTAATCCTGTACTTACGTAAATAAACATTTAACTTTAGATGTGTCTTACGTTTGTATCCGTGGTTATCTTGCGTTGTGAGTCAATTAACCGCAGTGACGTCACGTCCCACTTACTACCGTCTACACGGTAAGACGGGAATAGTGAACACAGTGTACTGCGTATATACATCTCACTGTAGATTCTCACTGCCGAAACACATGCTTGTTAGTGTTTTGTTTTATAATAAGTGAGACAAAAATTCACTTTTGAATACACATCAAGGTGCACAATAACAAGCATTATCTTATTTGTTATTTTTTCTGCGTCGTCTCAATTTTTACGAAACGACCAAACGACTGTCGCTTTTAAGATGGGAATACCGTCAGATTTCCCGATTGTTTGGGCTCCTTTAAGAACCGCATTTGGTTGGATCTCGATGAAATACTCTTGAAAATGTTTTACAGTATTTACATCGTATAGTTATCTTCACGCAGCCGCGTACAATCTACCGCTACTCGCCGTAAAAAGAGTCGCATTTTCAAAATTTCATTATCGCCGGCTGACCGCCGCGGTGTGGCGAAGTGAAAGTGTCGGCGAGATGGCGACGCGACTCGCTTCTATGCTTTATTGTATAAAATAACAATTATACGATGCAGTAGAGGTGCCATGGACGGTGCGACGGCGGTGTGGCGTCTTGGTAACAATTTTTAATTATAAGAACACCAATTTAATGAAGAAGTGCCTTTAATTTCAATCCCGTCATTTAACAATTATCGTAAACCATAACCTAATACAAACTTTTTTAAGCTTACAGGAATGGTCACAAGAAATATTAGTAAATTAACAAGAAGAAGCGAGCGTAGCTCTTTGTCCCAAAGGCCGGCAACGCATCTGTTCCTCTAGTGTTTTGGATGTCCATGGGCGTCGACGACCACCTCTGTGATCTCGCCGTTCGTTTGCCACCTTCTCTTATGAAAAAAAAATTGAACAAAAATCTACTAATATTATTACAAAAAAAAAATTGTTATGTTTGTCGTCAGCTAGTCTGGCATATTATAATACCTACTGAAATCAGATATGAATTGTATTAAAACGCCAGACACATCTTTTTCAGTCAACAGTTTAAAAAAAAACGTATACATTTCAGTTTGTATAAGAGTACGTAGATACTCACGGTGATGACAAAGGTTTAACAATAATAAGCGAAGCCTACAGTACGACATATTTAATATTTACTAACACAATGCGGTGACAATTAGATTATAGTAACGTTGTTTTCTCTGACAGTGTCAACTGTGTTGGAAGATAAATATCTCAGTTGTGGAATGTTAGCCACGATAATGCGTGAAGCTAAAGCTTTATTCGTTGCGTTATAGTTAAAAAAAATTGTCTTATGTAGTATTGTAGACAATTTGACAATTTTTAATTTGACGTGTATTCCCGTTGTTCTCTTAAACGGCTGTACCGATTATAATGAGACTATGGAAGATAGCCGATGTATGCGGGAGTAAGAGACTTTTTTTTTATTATCACGCTAACTAAATATAGTCGTTTTATCTGATTTAAATGAAACCACAGCAGCCTGTCTGCGCTTCCAATTAGATTCTTGCAAATTTTTACGTCAGTGTGTGCTAATCAGATTTAGGTCTTTCACATTAGTTATTGGTGTGAGGTTTATATGAATAAGACGTTTACAATATCTAAGTAACATATTTAAAAAGGTAGTTACTCGTTTACCAATATTTCTTCTAATGGTTAGAAGATAACTAGATGCTTGTTCTAGGATACAATTCATGACAATAGTGGATAGGATACAAACCTACGTTGTCTGGTGTGTGTCTAGTGTATAGTACGATGTTCTGGTCGTATACAGTGTGCGCACGCGCAGTTACGTAACGCGTCCTTGTGCTGATGTCACTGTTGACACTCGCCAGTCGTCAGCTCGGCAGACATTTGCATTACAATGCGGCAAATTCCACCACCGTCCCGCATTGTATCGGTACACTCACCGCCAATTTACAATTCATTATTAAATCTATTGTCTATACCTGAGATGTAGTCTGCACTCAATCATTAAGTGGTCACTGATAATGCTTCCTGGTTTGATCATTTCACGACTCTGCGTGTAAGTCAGTTTTATAGTTTCAATTAGAAGAAAGTAGGAACTTTGTCATTTAGCGTTGCAAGTTTGAATCTTTATCCAAAGAGTCTATCTCTAGTCAAGTCCAATCTAACCTGGAATGGAGTTATCTATCCTAGATATGTTTGTACTTTGCCGAAGTATTTATAAAACTATACTTAGCTCTTGTATGAGTATAAATTCTGCATTTCCTAGTAAATATCAAATGACGCAATGCGGAGAGTACTGGGTGTGTTCCCGCTTTGCGCTTCGGCAGTCGGGAACGTAGGCAAAGTTTACTGCCATAATAGCAATTCTGGAATACTTTTGCTGAATTTTATGAAATCTAGGACCCAAACTATGAATATATTGCCTTGGTTGTGATTTAATATTACCGTAACTGCTTTTTTTTCCCCAGAAAATGTACCCGTGCATACCCAGTGTAACATATGGAAATTATTCTCAATCCATGTTCTCTTTGAAACAGGAAAGACGCTATTTTTATAGAAATGTTTCGGCATTAAAATTATTTGAACCGAAGTTCAAATTCGATATAAGATTCTTGGATGTCTCTATGTTGGGTGAACCGATGATGAAGAGAAAACCGGAATATGTCGAATTTGATCGAATTTTATTTAGTTTACGTTACTTAAACGATGATCTTAATAATAACATTTTAATATAGTCTTGGTAAAGACTATATAAAACCCAATCTTACCAGTCAACATACCATGATGTAGAATGACCTAAAAGTCTAGCTTGGATTTTTTAGTCTACTTTCATGGCTAGCGCGGCTGGCGCTTTGCCAATATGTTCCGCAAATAATGAGCACGCTTTTATCGACATTTTTGATGAAATTCTTGAAATGTTTGCTAAAGGAAGTGGTGACCAGTAAATTGACATCGTTTGAACGAACCTCAATGAGATTGTTGAACTGTGTATTTCAAATATTATTAGATTTATTGCTTAAATGTTTGTACGTACCCAAACATGGCTATATTGGTCAGATGAGTCGTCGTACGTTTGGTAATACTGTAATGTTTAAAATTAAAGACGTTGTTAACAGACGTTAGTCCTGTTCATTTTAGTGTAATCAACTTCACCTAAGGAGACGAATATTTTCGCTTTATCGTAAAGTCTCAGTAGAGCCGCACCTTAAACTTGTAGAACATTATATCACAATCTTAAATATTCACATATTTCAGATTCCGTTGACAAAGCTTGCGTAAACACTGACGTAATCCCACTTCTTGTGCACATTACTTACGGTTAAGTACGATTATAATTATAAAGTAGATGGCGCGTTTTATTAGGTGTTTCTACTACATCGATTGGTCTACCGACCTATCGGGAAACACCCATTGTATGACGGACTACGAAGTAGGTATTTGAGGTAGAATAAAATACACGTAACAGGAAAGTACTGTCAACTATCAGAAGTGAAGAGAGAGGTGAAGTGTTTTAAATTTCATTTCTTTTGACTGACGTGGCTGACATCTTCTTATCTACGTGCTCATGGGACGCATTAAATACGATTAAAGTCTGCAACTTATTCAGTCTGTTGCCAATTACTAGGTGATTTTTCAGTCAGGCAAAGAGCTGGCTTGTTTCTTGTTGATGTAAACGTAATATACTCAGTTCTTATTTGATGACACGTCAATGATTATTTTGGTACATATTCAAGAGATCACAACTTGTCCTATTTGAACGCTAGACCCGTATAAGATGATAATTGAAAGTGACATAGTTATGTAAGGCGGGTCAGTCCGTGCTCGTCTCGGGACTGACCCGATTATCTGCAACACGCAGTCACCAATTGACTTGTACTATATTAATGGAACTTGTGATATGTCCAACAATGTTTGAAATATTGTTCTTCAATCGCCGAAATTTGAAAAGATAGGTTAAGTTTTAAAACGTAATTTACTTTTTTTTGTTTTCATTTAAAAGGTAAATTACGGCAACGTCTGGCTTTAATATATAAAAAAATCATGCACGCAAATATGATTACATTCGAAGACATACTGGTGTTTTGGTGATCACAAAAATAGTTTCCAAAATTTCAATAAGTGGACCTATATCAATATATCCTCTCAGATATATTTGCAAAGTATAAAAATCAACCGATAATAGAAGTGTTCTAGTTTTAAGAATGTAGAATATCTCTTAACTTTGCCCAAAATATGTAATAGTCGTCAGCCCGCGGAAACAAGTCGACAATACGGAGTACGGAAATACCTCAGCGGTGGCGATGGCTTCGAGAATATTTTTAAAAGCAAGGAGTGGACGGATATAGCCCTTCCTACAGGACCGGCTGCATTCCGATGCACTCGCCTAACATCGTATAGTTGTAAAAATATTATCTTTTTGAATAACGCAATTGATACAAGAGATATGACTGAGTAAAAATCTACCAAGATATTCTGTTCCTTAAGATCAGAACTCTTCAAATCAGTATTGGTCTTTCACTGTCACTAGTAGCTAAGTAGCTCGGTTTCAGTTAAGGTTTGAGACAGACTGTTGCTGTGATGGAACATCGAAATCTAATACTGTTTTAAGTATGTCAAATCCATCTGTTAATCGCTCCTTTAAATCATTATCCATCCTCCCTAATGGCAGGTATCTATGGAAGAGTGCATTTAAAAGACCACGGTTAACAATTGAATCGGAAAATATGTTCCAAGGTGTAGAGTTTCTTTAAATATTATCTTCACAGTCCACTTTGTATGCAGGTGGAAGAACGCAAGCGTGCGATATGGGAGGCGTCAGTATCCCGACGGGAGGCACTTCTCCAGAGAGAGAAGGAACGCACGGAGCGCCTGGAACGGGCCAGAGCGGCGCGGTCCACTCCCAGACCTGCATTCGCCTTCGGTTCCTCGACACCACGACTGCTAGAGCCAGTTGATTCAGCTGGATTCTTCTGGGCCGCGCGCAGGTGAGATATACGCTCGAGACAATCTAGTTCCAGGTCGTATTGACCTCGTCTTTTTGAAACTCCCCCATAGACAAAGTAACATATCAGCAGCGATGTTGCTAATGGAACTAAAAATGTATGGAGCTGACGATTTCCGATACATTTTGATACATATTGAGGATTCTACTATAGACACCGCAAATCTATAATAGGTTGTCTACGGGGGAAGGTTTTATTGACCCAAATATTTGTTTTTAAAGATTTAGAAATTTTTACGTTCAGCTTTTTCACAATAGATTCATGATTTTTGAAGCACTTTTTGTGAGAGAAGCTAAAGTTCAGTAGTTTATTTTTTTTCAACACAACTTGCTTTTGTTTATTTTGTGTCTATTTTAACATGTTAATAAAACACGTGATGAGAGAAAATACATTTTTGTATGACATATTATTTTTTTTTTCTTAAATTTGCTTTGCTTGAAAATATAGGTGCCGGTATTTAATTTATTGTGTTTAAAAGATTTTCATAACCCACGTAAATAACTTTGATAGTGTGTTCTAAAAGCAAATACAATAGTATGATGCAGATGTAATGAGAAATTATTTTTCTTTCGGGAAAACTCGGATCTTTACCAGAATACGACGACACCCGAACTGTTAATAAATTATCGTATTAAATGAGTGACATTTTCGTATCCATTAATATGGAACTTTATTGCTTAGTGCCAAATGTCAAAACGAATAATGTCATTCTCTAAGTTGTGTACTGAAGCTATTGGAGAGAGCGCGATGAATATGATCGTTTCCAAAAAATTACAAAGGAAAATCTTTTCTCACTATATCTATACTGCATTGTTTTTTTTTTAATTATAGCGATCAAAATGTAGTAGAAATTAAAAAAAAAAGCGTTAGAGTTTAAGTTTATGTGGCATATGAAAATCTTTTTTTTTTTTGAAGTGACTAGAAACGCAATATGCTCATCAAAGGTGCGGGTTCATTCTTCGAGCGATTCGACTGCTAAGAATAATGCTATCCCCCGTATATTTTGGCAAATTTTTACTGAGCACTAATTTTATGTTTTTTTTTTATTTCCCCAACCACCAGTACCAACCCACTCGATCAGATGAGCTTTTTTGAGTCCCTGTAAGCAATTTTAAGTTTTTTTTTTTTCAAATTTTATTTTTTTGTTTGTTGTCGTTTAGTTTGTTGTTTTTTTACTAATGTTTTTTAAAGTTGTGTATTCACTAGAGCGTCTGAGTGTTCTATATTTTTTCATCCCTCGTTTATATTCTCATGTCTTTGTAATTTGTTAACATTTGAAAATGTGACTGGTTTTAAAACATTTTAAACTATTTCCACCCAGCTGCGCTAGTTTATGCAACTTTGTTTATTTGTAGAATTAAGTTGATTAGTCTTGTTTTGTTTTTAAAGGATGCGCATGAGTTTGAATGATGCTAGCAGCAGTTACAGCCTGGACAGAAATATAAAAACCATCGCCATTTTGCGGAAAAACTACGGCATAGTTTTGAACTAAATTTTTCTTTAACCTTTCGATAAAAAATATATCGATATCGTAGTACCAGGGCCGACGTTCTGTGGTGTAACACACACAATAAAAACATACAGACGAAATGAGACCCTTCTGTTTGAAGAGTGTTAAAAATCTGGAACTGTTTACTTTACGGATATTATAAAGTGATTTGAAGCCGATCGAAGCGCCCCCTAAGCATGGTTTTTATATTTTTGGTTTTAAGCATTACGTAGAGCATGCACGTAGTCCTTGTTACTAGTATTTAAAGCTGTTTCGTCTGTATTGTGTGTTCTGTTCACTACAGAATAGTGTTTTATAAAGTAAGTTGTAATTTAAATAGTTATATTTTTGATTTTATCTACATATTTTCGGTGTAAATATTTTTCTCTAAACTTACGTATGTACTTTAAACATGACTTTGAAATGCCTTTAAAGGCTTTATTGTTTTTACAATTATTGTGTCTGTCGTTTAAGAAAATGTTCCTAGAAAATAAAACAGTTGGTCGAAACATTTTTGCCTAAAATCTAGACTCGTTCTAATCTGATATCTACTTTGAAAGGAATATTTTTTCGTACATAGCATTCTCTATTTATAGATTGTTAATTTTATTACATCGGTCGCGTGTTCTAACACGGAAATCGAACGTACGACTCATGCGCTACCGCTGGACGTCATGTCCTAAAATTTAAATGGTATCTTATTTTAATTTAGTCCTTATCAACAAACAACAAGGTACATATTGTTACGGAAAGCTTAACGGGTTGATTCCGTTTTAGTCGTCTCATATCCGAACTTGTAGTCTTAGTCACGGCCACAGACTAACTAATCATTAGAAATGTTATATTAAAAAAAACTCAGCCTGTATTTTTTAAAATGTTCATATAATTCTCTTTTATCTTTAACGTATGTTTCGTTTCTCGCTCTACAATTGTAAAGTCCGGAATTATCGTATTTTTGAGATACCACCTATAGTAGCAAGGAAAACTTTTTTTTTATTTAAACATTACCAGATTATTGTTGATTTACCAACTTTTCTTTTACCACTCCAACTAAGTCCTAGACTTGTGCTAGGTTATGAATTACAATAGTGGAATGGTGGGATTCGAACCACCACGTAATCGGAAATCCGTACCCTTAGCGATTAAGCTATTGTCGCTTCAAGCTGGTATAGAATGTTTACCTTTAATTGTGCTCTCTAAGTATAGCTAGTCTATATGGCTCGCAGGACATCGCAAGCCATAGGCCGTGAATAGTCAATTACGCCGCGATCGCTGCGACCCAAATAGCTCGTCCAGCCGAGAAATGCAAGCTGGACTGCGTTTGTATAAACGTAACACTAGATCTAGATAACAAGCACATTTCTATCATTCCTGGCTGTTAATTGATATAATTTTCTATCTTGGATTATTAGTTTATCTTAGGAAAGTACCAACTAGAGGGCCGTTAAAGTATTAAGCATTACAGGGGGTCGAGGTATTTGCTTTGCTAAATTCTGTTGTTTACATCAGCTGTAGTTATTTACTTTTTTATACATGCTGGCAACCAACATATTGTCTGTCCTTGATAACTAAAGAATTATAACTGCTGCCCATTAATGATAAAAAAATTGAATACATTAGTACAAAAAATCATATGTCAATGTTGAAGACAACATTATAGACGTTTACCTTTATTGACAAGGGGATGAATAATTGTGATAAATTTGCTTACGTGATACTCGAATGGTAGGTTAGAAAATTGAGTAGCCACAAAATGGCTGCATTACGTTATTTGTGTTGCAAAAATATAATTTTGTTCTACGACCGATAACGTACCCGCAGTTGAACCTTATCTCTTATATTGCTGTTTATCACAACTTTCTGGAAGCCGATTAGATACATAAATCGATGTTCACACATGGAATATTTCAGCACGGAAGTATTGTCAACGAAGGCATCTTATTTCATTTCTATAATAATATTTATTTCCGTGTTTAGATTGTAACACGTGTTAAGTGATACATTTTGATAATTAATTTTTGTCACTGATTAGGTTTTTTTTTTTTTAAATTGAATATTGCTTTCTTTCCTTAGTGAAATAAGACGGAGAGTAATAGAGTGAACAATGGGCGTAAATAATTTGGCACGCGTGAATAATTCTGGTCCAATTGCGCAATGCAGCGTCGCAGTTAAGCTCTCTAGCGTCCTCTTGATTACTGCACTGGGACTACGTAGTTTTGGGAGTTTAATTATCGATAGTTTAATAGTACCTTTATACATATATTAACCTGTCCTGTTCCCTACATAGTGTCGGCACAGTATATACCCTTCCACACAACTCTGTCAGCCGTCATATCTGAATCCGCAACCTTCTTATGCATATCCTCACACACAATCCATCCAAATCTGTCAATATCTTTAAATCTCATTTATAACTTAATTGTATAGCAAATTTTAATGAAAAATTTCGCAATCTTTTAGTCACGGGTTCTGTCCTGCCAGTGACGTAATCTTCCTTCCGATATTACGACATTCAGCATTGTCTCCGAGACACAATGCCCACAAATCACCGGTTATGGCGTTATGCTGTCGTTAAATTTGCGTAAATTCTGTCCACATTTGCATACTAAACTAGCCACTTTTGAGATCAAACGGAATAAACGTAATCCTTCAGCAAATCTATTTCGCTATAATATTTGTTAATGTGAATTGGTTATGGGCATTATTATGTTGTTTGAATATGTATAAAATTTTGCATGTATCCAAAATGCATATTTTCTGCTTTAAAACAATTCTTGTTTTCAATGTTGTTTAATGCTAAACCCAAAATGAATGAAGTCTAATTTTGCGATGCTATAATACATTTCGACGTGTGCAATTCACTGTTCTACATTAATTATCTTGCAAACCACATAACTCGCATTTATGTACGGGAATGAAAACTAACCCTTATTACTTGTACTTTCAATACAAATTTATAACATAATCGCATGACGTTTCAGGGCGGCATCAACCACGAATGTGATGTTCGCGTCTGCGCCGCTCACGAGACGAGCATCGGCGTTACACCTCGACACATCTGACACTGATAACAAAGGTATGTACAGAACTTCGCTTCCAACTTGACTTCAGCTAACATACAGCAAACAATATAAGTACTTTTGGGCTCAATTGCCTTCTCAATCAGTAGTATCATATCTTAGTATCAGAATACAATACACAAAAATAGGTGATATTCAAAATTGATTACACATTTTATTATCAATTAGTGTGTAATTACACAGGGGTGTACACAAATTCTTACCTTCGGCCTAATACACACTCGATTCAACTTTATTAAAGATCTTCATATAAGTCTATCATTAAATTAAAAACACATGCCCCCCTGCCGGGGGGTGTAAGGGTCCTACATATCTATTTATGTAATAGCTATACATAAAAACAGACTTTTCGTCAACAAATAGCTAAATATTTTCTCTTTTGTGTAAAAGGTCATTGCTAACGACTACGCTTTACCGTCTTATATATCTTTGCTTGTTTTTACCTATTAAGTCATTTTCGATCTTAGAACTATGGGATAAGGTTACTTTTTGCTTTTCCTATTATAGTATACATTCAGCTGGTTTCTCTAGGCTTAGTAGTTTCTCATTGCCGTTTATTGTGTTATACTTGAATATACTTTGCTTTATGCTTCTTGATACTTAGATTATAATCTTCATAGAGTATAGATACATATTGATCCTTTGAAATATTCTAAGTTATCTAATTTGGTATCTATAGATACGTTTGAAAACCGGTATCAGTAAATCTATAGAACATAAGGACAATATAAAATTACTAGCTGTTTCCGTGCGGTTTTACTCGCATAAGACTGGCACGTAACATTTTTTTGATATACTCACTCCCTTAGTTTAATAGCGTGATAATATATATCCTATAACCTGGCGAAAGAGTAGGTCTTGTTTCTAGAATAATAATTATTGACATCAGTGCCTTGGTTGCTGAGATCATACATAACAGTTAAAAAAGTTTACTGTTTATATATTCAATAAATTTATTATGATGTGATAACGTCAATATTAATATTGTTTTATTTCCTCCGCTGCTAAGGACTCATGTTCACAAGTTACTGTAAGTAAACATTTTTATAACCCTGGGTTCCCATTGGTAGAACACATATTGTCTGCCCGCTCAGTTCGCGTAAAACTAGATGAATATGATTGTGTTTCGACAATGGAAACTCACGGTTACTGTTTTATTGAATACAATAGACTCATTAGGAGTATAAAAACCTCGATATCTTGCGGACAAAATGTGAAACTAATTTCTTCGTCCATATGAACAGTAGTATAGGAAAGAAGCCCATTGCAGCGCCCCCTAGCCAGGATTTTTGTAGTCTTAGTTTAGTTTCTAAATTTATTAATACGATAAGATACTGTCGGAGTTATATGCGTGAAGGTATGATAATGATTGTTCAATGTTTAAAAAGTAAATAAAATAGATTTTTCATTGAATATTTGTAAACGTACAGTTTGTTTATACAAATGAGATGATTAAATTTATTACTAAGCAACTCTAAAACCATCTGTTTAAATCACACGTCATGAAGTGTACACAACGAATGCTCATGTCTTGAGAGCACGGAAAATGGTGGTTCTTGGACTAATCTCTTCACTGGCCTTGCCGAGGATTACCACTGTGACTACATATAAAATAATTGATAAGCGAATATCACTCTTAACGCCACTACTTAAGACACATTCGTAAGCGTGCGGTCAAGAAAACTAAGCTGGTATAAAAGGTGTAAACACGGATGTATTGAAAATTAGTCTTTATGGCCATAGGAATAAGAGTGAGGTATATTTGCATGTGTTAGTAATTTGAAAGGATTCAATAATGTCATCTGCGAATACAAGCTGTTATGTTTCGATGGCATGTTTTATGCAATACTGCACAATGGTAAAATAATATTACATAGATTTGAACCTGTTTACCACATGGAGAAGGCATTGTTTTACCGCAAGGATTGCACTTTACAATTCTAGGAATAGAAAGTATGGATGGATTGTGTGGTTGTGTGGCCTTGATTCCGTTGACAAATATTAAGTGAATAAAATGGAGAGTTTTGGCCGTGAATACCCGAAATATGGAAACATAGTAAAATAGTAAGGCATTGGGGAAGGCCTATGTCCAGCAGTGGGCAGACAAAAGCTGATGATGATGATGGACATAGTAAATACTGTGTCGACCCCACTGAGGCAGGCAAGGGATGGGTGATAAATGGCTCGTATTCTTTGTAAGAATGATCAGTACACAATGAACCTGGTATCCCCAGACGAACCCGACCGTCAGCCGACGGTAGTATGGTCGTCGGTCGCCCGGCGGCGCACCGACCTAGTGCCCACGCTGCCGGCCCCGCGCGCGCCAGGTAGGGCCTACTCAATGACGCGGCTGGACAAGCTGCCCCGGCTGACGCCCACCTCGTCGCCCTCGATGCACCACCTCAACCGCACCCGTGAGTACATTGCAGGTACCGCTAGAGGGCGCTTGGGTTCGCTGTCGAGCTACCGCATAACTTGGTCAATAACCTCCGGCTCTGCAGTCGGTTAGTGCTCATTAATGCTTTATAATATTGGACTCATTCGTTTTATTGTGCCGAGTCATGTAACATCCCGGTCCGATTAAATCTCGTGTCATGTAACATACTGGTTTAGTCATGAGTGTCATGTAAATAAGTCATCTAGATTTTAAGTTTTTTTTGGTTGGTTTATTAACAAATATTGTTTTAATTATTTAAGATTAAAAATTAAAAGTGTAATTTGGTATTAAATTAATTATTAGGAAACTAGTCGGTACCGACACCGATTTATACGTGAGTTAAGCCGCTTTTGAATGAATGAATGAATGAATTAATTAATTAATAATGTTCGTATGAGGTTACTGAAAGTGTGAGAATTGAAGACATTATCAGATACACTCAAATAAAGATAGACTTCAGCTAGGAAATGTATTGTGTGTGGGCCCAGCTTTGCTACGTGTTTAGCAACAAATGCTTGGTTTGAGTTTTCAATGAAGTAATGTATCACCATACGATTTGTCGAAAAGACAGTAGGTATTTTGCACAGATTTTTGTGTGAAACAGTTTTATTGCACTCGAGTGTGGGTTCTGTTAGTTGTTTAATTTATTGTCTTATTAAAAGGATTAAAGATTGTTCTTCAAATAGATTGAGCTGCTTTTTAACTTGCCTCTCTAAGGGATCTATGGACCACTTTCTTGAAGCACAAGGAACTTTCCGGTACTTTTTCTTAATACTTTTGATTTAAAAAGAAATATGCAATTTTTTTAGACACGCTCTATTTAGTATGTATTGATTCTCTTTGCATAATTCTTTTTTAAATCCACCTCCATCTCTGCAGTTGACTCTCAAGTCTAAAGGTGAGTGGATATACTAATAGATTAAATATCTACACTTTTTATGTGACTAAATGAAACCCTTTTAAAAGACCTTCATGCGATTTTAATTGTCTATTCGTTTCTTTAAAGCCGCACCTGCTTTTTAATGAGGGTTTTCATGGATTTATTTCTTTGCGCCATTACGCTTTTTCGCCTTATTTCACTTGCTTTCTTTTCGTTATTTAAATTTAAACATGTTTTCTTTAATATTTCATATAAAACACATTACTTTGGAAGAATAAACACAGTTTGAATCATTTTTCTAAACAACTTATGTTATTTCGACGTCTTTTAATATTGTATGAAGGTGAGTAATTTGTAAAACTGAGTCTAGTGGCGATATAGTGACGTACAAGGTAATGCGATCGGGGTATAAGACGACAGAGGAGGATACAAGGGTGGATGTGCACAGAGACGCGGTCCGGGGAGACGACGCCGGGCTCGCGGCCCGGCAGCGCGCTGTCCAACGCGGGCGTGGTGCGCCGCGCCGCCTCCGCGCCGCGCAAGCCGCGCCCCGCCTCCATCGCCGGCACCGGCGTCAACACGCCGCGAGGTACACACGCACCACTTGCCGCCGTCGCAACATGTTGTCATCTCACTCTTTCATTTGTTATTATTATCCGTCTCATTCTCTCACGATAAAGTTGACAATATGTTGTGTACGTGTATTTCGACAGTGGCAACTCACAGACACATCACTTGAGTTTCACAAGTACTAGTTTCTATGTTATAATTTTTGTGCTGTCTATTATGTTGTAACTCTGTTTATAACATTTACATAAAGGGGCGTTCGCATTACAAACATGTTGAACACGTTTATAAATAAGCTTAAAACGTTGTCGCCATGCGTGCTTTGCTTTTTGTATATAATTTTAGTTAAAATAAGTAAATATAATTATGTGTACTAAATAATGTAAAGATTTATTTTTATTAATATAGTTTTTAATGACCTAAATAAAGGCTTTCGATACGGTACTTATGAATAAGCCCTGCCTAGGATCCTGGCTTATAAAACAGTAATGCCCTGGAAGCCTTAGATAAATAAATTTATTGCCAGTATTCGTCAATGTATGAATCAAAATGTTAATTTTGCCCAAATTAAAAATCCTTAATCTCTGTCTCCCCAAGAAGGTAAGACTTAGTTATGTTGGTCAGGTGGTGGCGACACAGGCGCGAACAGTATCGCGACCACGCCGTCAGTGTCCCGCGACGCGACCACAGTGGCGGGCGGGGACGCGCCGCGCAGGCCGCCCACCGCGCGCAAGCCTCGCCCACTCTCCTTGCACGCTTCGCCTCGCCCCGGTGAGCTGAGATATCATAGCCTGGTGATGGGCTGACGTAGCCAGGATACATTTTGCTTATTTTATTATATGACTTGTGCTTTAATTGATTGATAAAAAGATTTATAAATGGGATATTGCAGGGCAAGATTATTATGGTATTATTTTAATTTTTAAATATTATATCATCCATATAGTACAATTTTGTAAAAGTATGTTTTCTAAAGCAATATGAAACAAAAAATAACACAGCCTTTTATCTCTTATCGTGTATTTGAACATCGCAGTAGCTTCCATCGTTTCGTCCTGAATGTGGCCATACAGCTTCATCTCGAGCTTGGGCAAGTTTCAATTAAGTTATAGGACGGAAGTTACTGCTGTGTTCTTCAGTTTCAGTGCAGTTAAGTTACAGTTGTACTTGGTCAACAGCGCCCCCGACTACCCCGGGGGAGGGTAAACCGCCGCTCCATAGGAAACCAAAACCTGCTAAAGAATATGAAAAGGTGATAGATCTGCGCATTATTCTTTATATCACGTGACTCATACATAATATTAATACATTGCATGTATGTTCAGCGCGGCAAGTCGCAGTCGCCGGGGCGGGCGCTCTCGCCCACGCCGCCGCGCCACAGCGACACTTTGGATAAGGTACGTAAATGATTTCAATCGTCAGCCTTTGTCTATCCACTACTGGACGTAGACCTTCTACAGGATTCAGTTCTTCATTAAAAACATCTTTATAAAAAAATGTGAAACAAAGAAAACATCAATACCATCGGGTTGTCTTACTTTTTAAAATTTATGTCCATTATTTTGTGATTTCCGACTGTTTTCTAATGTAGGTTCATGTAAATTATATTTTTGAAAATTACAAACTTGTGTTGGGTTACTTTCAAGTTAAAAATAACCACAAAGTCTCCGTCAATCGACTACCCTGTCTCGTTTCTTGTTTGCAGAGCGTGAGTTCTGACAAGCGTCAGGTGAGCGCCATAGAGGTGACGCAGAAGCTGGAGGCGCTGCAGATCGGTGACGTCATCACCACACAACTCTTAGACGATAAGGTATTTCATTGACCATACAATTTCACTTTCCTAACTCTTGTATTAAAACTATTTTCTTTCAAGACAGTGTGATGACAATGTTTATACGACAACGGATACTTTGGGTAAAGTTTAGAAAAAGAAAAATGTATGTATGTATGTATGTATGTATGTATGATGGTCACGGACAGGTCGAAACAGTGCCAGGCCTCCCGTGGACCGATGATCAGGTCAAGGTTTCGAGACCATCCTGGTCGAGGAGCGATCACCGTAGTGATCTTTGGGGAGACCTATGCCCAGCAGTGGGCGCATGTAGCGACAAGATGATGTGTGAATCAACTAATAATAATTCGTGATTGCAGGTAAACGAAAACAATGAGCAAGTAGAAAGTAAGCCGGAACCGAAGACCGAACAAATTGTAGATGAATATAAAGAAGATAAACCTATAGAAGTACAGAAGCCCGTCGAGAAGGAAGAGCAACGCGAAAAGGAGCCTTCGCAGGAGAGGAGAGAGAAGAAGGAACCTTCGCAGGAAAGAAAAGAAGAGAAGAAGGAGTCGTCTCAGGAAAGGAGAGAAGAAAAGAAGGAGCCATCTCAAGAGAAGGCGGAGGAGAATGAAATGACTGGTGAGCTATTATTGTATACATGTGTCTCAAGTATTACGCTTATTAATATTATGACTTTAGTGATGTAAATGCAAAAGTTTTGTTGTTTGTGCAAGGTATCACCCGAACGGCTTCATGAAATGGGTATAATTTGGCATAGACGGAAGAACACATAGGCTACTCATTATTTTTAAATAAAATTACTCAGGTGTTTAAAATATAATTTGTGTTTCCAGCATCAATGATGGCGCGTCGCATCACCACGGAGGAGGAGGCGAAGGCCGCGCTGGCTGAGCGGAGGAGGCGCGCGCGAGAGGAGCTCGAGCGGCAGGCGGAGCTCGAGAGGCAGCGGTGAGTCGCTCTAACCACTAGCCACAGCTCCCAATATGACATTTGGTCAAGTGTTATCACTAACGTATATAGTAATTTGATGACATAACTCACGACATTTCTAAGCTAAGCTAAGACAAGACATTTCAACTATTAAACCTTCGATTTTTTTTTTTATTTTAGTCTCCAACGTGAGGCCGAAGAAGAAGCGGAGAGGCAGAGACAAGAAGAAGAGAGGCAGAGGCGGGAGGAGGAAGAGGCGCGCGAGCTGGCCGCGCTGCAGCGACGCGTCGAGGAAATATTTTTTCATATATAACTTTAAACTTTCGTGGAAACAGATATTTCCGCAAAGTTGCTTGCGCCATGATTGACTGGGAGCTTAAAGTGGCTAATCGTGGGAAGAATCCCGTTTCTAATGAACATTTTAAACATATTACCACTTTAAATCCACTGCACATTTTAATCGTACTACAGGAATGTAAATTGGATATTAGTTTAGTTTAAGAGTTCTATTAAAAAGCACTTTATATGTTTTAGATATTTTAAATAATAATAATAATAAATATCTTTATTGCTGCAACAGACAGTGTACAAGAAAAAAGTAAGAACTAAAAAGATACAATAAACAACTTATTACTAGTCTGAACAGCAATGGACTGCAGGCTCAGCTTTCACCACAAAGTCTAGGCCAAGGTCCAGACCGTGTGGAGCTGGTTTTCAGCCTGTCCCGGAGGACGCCGCTGCGTCCGATCTAAGGTGCCGATCACCTCCAGCCCTAAAAAAATTAAATATCAAAAACGCTATATAAAATAAAATAAAATAAAAATTTTACTATGTTAAATAAATTTTCAATTGCCAATTATGCGTCACATGAGATGTGTGTTGTATCACCATGCTATTTATCAAGCACTCGACTGATTTCAAAACTGAATGCAGATAAAACAAGTGCTTTTCACTGGCGGCTAAAATTAGCTCGTTTAGCCAACGTCAATGTACTAATTTTGGTGTTAGGGGTTTTAGATAAATAACTACAGTAGCTTGTAATCAACTATGTTAATTTCGAAAAGTAGAAATGATTGAGATTTAAGTTTCGGTAAGTAAAACTATTTAAACTTCTCTTCTGTTCTATTTCTAAATTATAAATTCTATTTATTGCAAGGAAGAAACTGAAAAAAAAAAAATATTTCACACATCGACATCTATCTTACGATATATGTTTGAACTAACACGTTCAATGCCAATAATTTATTTAGATCGTGTTATCAATATAACGGTGAAAGTAAACATTGTATGTATTAATAAATATCACAACAGTGTAATTTCACGGTTAAAGTAAATTCACACGGAGAGTCGATAGCAGTCAATGTGTTAAATATTCAAACGTCGAAACCTACTTTAAAAAGAACAACACATTTGCTTTACTTCTTCTTTAAAGCCTCTTACAATGAAAACTTAACATCTTTACATTTTCAAAAAAAAGGATTTATTTTAAATTTTTATATGTTTTTGAAAATAATCGGAAATGTAAATTAAAGTACGCAATTTAATACTATATCCAATCGATAAGTCCTTTTTAATCACAGCTATATCCAGTTTAGCTCGCGATGTTTCCGTTGGTTTATTTTCATGGCATTAGTCGTTTGGTTATTGAAGCGTTTAATGCGCTTTGGCAGAATGTGCTCATGGCTTAATCTATAGTCGGTATTCCGCCCGACTCTTACCTTATTATAGGCATTACTAGTATTAATTAAAAACTCTCACTGTATCAAAAAACTTTTCTAGAACAATACCCATGTTACTGTTACTGAAGAGATGATGAGCACATAAATAAGGTGATGAGATTAAATGTGAATGGCTATAAAGTTAGGAGAAGACCGAAGAAGGTGTGGATGGAATGTGTGAAAGAGGATATACGTAAGGAGGGCGTAAGATCAGATATGATAGCTCACAAAGATGTATGGAAGAGTAGTACATACTGTGCCGCCCCTGTTTGGGAAAAGGGCAGTTTAATGACGGTATATTATAATGAAAGTTTGGACGTATGTTTCTTAAGTTATTATTATTCAAAGCAACTCTACGGATTTCTAAAAAAAATGAAAGATAATATACAACATGAAGCTGAAGCGCCAATAGCCTAATAGTTATGGGTTCGGACTACCGATCTAGCGGTCGTGGGTTCGAATACCGTCATTACACTATTGTCGTGGACCATCCTAACACAATCTATTTCGAGCTTTCCAGTAATGGTCGCAGGGATTATTAGTAAATTTACAAAAATCGACTAACATTTTATGCGGAATTCAAACACAAATTGGGATTCTCCATCTTTGAAATTTTATCAAAATCTAAGTTCAACAATATTGGCTTTGACGAGAAACTACTATTAATTATTAATCT
>JAODUI010000010.1:637628-660722 GCA_027563995.1 Papilio gigon | reverse complement strand
AGTGCGCGCGGAGGCGGAGCGTGTGGCGCGCTTGAAGGAGGACGAGGAGAAACGGCGCGCCGCTAACGAGGCGGAGAAGCTGCGGCGCGAGGAAGCCGAGCGCGAGGAGAAGGAGCGCCTCGCGAGAAAGCAGCGCGTTGAAGCCATCATGGCACGCACCAGGCTTAGGAAGGTACGTGCGCTCACACGTATACGTTCACGTACGCGCTTATATTCTTCATCTGTCGTCAAAATATATTGTACATTGAATACTTTTGAACGAGCCTTTGCATCAGGAAAAAGCTGCTTTTCTCCATATTCTTGTATAGTTTTACTTTAGCCTCTTGTACTCTAACCATTGTAACTTTACAGCAAGCAGAAGAAGAAAAGAAACAGCAAGAAAGTAAAGCACAAGTCCCCACACAAGCTGCAAGCGAACAAGTACCCGCGCAGACCGAACAACAAGCAAACACACAGGCTAGCGAAGTCACGCAAGCTAGCCAGCAAGTCACCACTCAAGTCAGTGAGCAAGTCACCACGCAAGCCAGTGAAGTCATTACCCAGATGAGTACAGACGCCCAAAGTGTAACGTTACAAGACAGTGGTGTCACTGAAAGCAAGCCAGCACTAGAAGAAAAAACCTCACAAGTTCCAGATGTATTGATGCAACAAAGTAAGAACTTATTACTTGATGATTACTAGAATTGAAATGTATTACAACTGCCTATGCCATTCTCAATAAAATATGTTTTTTGTCGCACTTGTCCAAAACATTTCAAATTACATTACAACTTACATTTTTTTTTCCATGTATTGTTTTTTTTTGTAACCGTTATTTATTACTGACAGGTTCTAATAGTGAAGGCGCGCACATGCACGTGAACATCAGCGTGCCGCCCCCGGAGCACGAGCAGCTTAGCACGGAGGAGCACGTGCCCGTCGCGCAGGGCGTTTCTGTGCACGTGCCTGCAGACAACGGCAACAGGGTGTACACGCACGACCTGCTGCAGCTGGCACCCACGCAGGTATGTTGAATTAACTCCCGCTACTACTAGTCCAAACTTGATTTCTGGTCGTGGTATTTTATCCGGAGAGCTGGCCATATATTATTAAAACTTAGTAACGGGATCAAAGCCGAATCCCACCGCCAATTTGTCCATATATTTAGTGAATTTAGCTGAAAAATACTAAACAAATTCTGGTCCTTTGAGCCGGATAATAATTCCACGATATTGATAATTATTATTAACTGTACTTGCAGCAAGAAGGCTCGAACTCGGAGAGCAAGGCTACGCCAGCCGCGCCCGCGGCCGTCAATAACGGCAACGTCACTGCCGACCTGCTGGGTCTGTCCGACATAACTGATGTGAGTCGGACTTAGATGTTGTACGCTTCAAGAAAATTAAAAAATACCCACAGTATTACATTTTTTAATAATCTTGTAGAAATTGTGAGATAAAGAGAAGTATGACTGTGAAATAAGAGTAGAAACTTAAGACTTTGGATTTGAATTTCCGGTATATCTTCCATTTTCTTTTACAAGAGCTGATGATCATGATGAGGTAATTTTAAATGTAATAATAATTAGTCATAACCTGTTTACAGAACAAGGACACCACTGAAGCGCAGTCGACGACCGTCTCTACCAAACAGAACGATAACACGCCGACAATACCTGCCAACAACGGCAACCAACACATTGGCCACATATCGGCCAACTTCATACAAAACGAGCGCACGTCGGCCGAGCACGACCAACACGCGCAACAAGTAGGACAAATCAAGTTGGCCGATATGCCCAAGCTGTTGGACGACGACTTCACCACGCACAACGGCCACAGCGCGACACACGGCCACCCGCTAACGTTGCAAAATGCAATCTAATTCAAACAGCAGAAGGTTGAATATTGAATGGTTTTCATAGCGTATATATTGGCTGGACGAGTCGGAGTCGAAGCGATTATGCACTCAGTGCTATAAGGCGGAAGGTCGGGTTTTGAACAATATTACTGCGTTGTAATTTTTTCGTATTGACAATGAATTCTAAATGAATGATTCTAAAATTGACATTGTTTAAATTAATTATCATTTCTAGCCACAAGCTATTTTTTTTATTTCGATGATGATTTCTTAATTTTTTTTTTTATAAAATGTGTCCATACTTTTACAACAAATAAAAAGAAACTAGGAGAAGGGGGGATGAAGGTTGTACCGATGAGTATATTGCCGTAAACTGGTTGTGTGAGGTTGTTTTTTCGTTGCGTATTAATTTATTTTGTATATACCACGACGCAACAGCCAATATGTATGCATTGGGAACGGCAACGTCTTTCGATCAATCAAAGGCCGCATACAAAATTGAACGAGTCGATTCATTCAGAAGTACTTCGATTGTATGTGTTTTTTGAATGAGAATGAACGTAAAAGTGAACGCATTGTGCAGGTTTTTAATGTTATAATTATGTAATTAATCGATTTATGCATTTATTCACGATTCTACGGTGAAACGTGTGCTTTGCGCAGTCATGTCGTGGAGTGAACCTTGGTGGCGAAAAAAAAATATTTTTCTAGGTAAAAAAAAATTGGGAATCGCAGACTTATAGACAAAGTTTTATGAACAAAAAAATGACCTAACAATTTATCCAACAAGTTCAGTTAAATTAATGCATCATTATAATAAAAAAAAAAGTTTTTGCATACTACCTTCTTTTAAATGTGTTTTTACGATATGATTAACATAATTGGTCCTTCTAGTCGGATACTGTATTTATCATTATATAGTTTTTTTTTATTTATCTATTGTATATACAGCCTGTTCAATTTTATTTTAAGAGTAAGGTTATTTTTTTTAGTCTGTGATACTTTGTCTATGGTCTTGGGGTATTTGAACTAACGACTTTCTTTAATAATCATTAATAGGTTGTGTATACGACGCCGCTTCATTTAAATTATAAGTTTTATTTATTGTGATGTTTTTATTAATAATATACCGGCTTCATTGATATCAAACATGGCTGTTACGTGGAGGTGACGTCTGATGAGGCGAGGATTTCTCGCCATAGAACAGAATTGTTATTTAAATTCCGAAACATATCCAAAAAAAAATCGTTATTTCAAATGTAATAAGATATCATCAAACATTGTCGTGTTCATTTGAATTCATTCTGACACAATTCTGTAACGATGTAATACAAAATTAGCAAACAATTAATTTTGAAAATTTCTTTAACAACGATTTTTTTTTAAATTAAATATAGCCGTAGTTATATAATCTATAGATTTCAATCCGGAAGACAATATCGAGGCGAACAATGCCCTCGGAGGCTGTTTTTTGTGAAAAATCTCTCAATTTTATCAACAATCTAAAAGGACATTTCGAAAATCGACTAACGAAAACTCTTGTCAAAATCTTTATAGATTATACATCTATGAATAATGCATTATTAGTAAGTTTTGTATGTTTATAAGTATACCAAGATTTATTGATTCCAAAATTAATATATTTATGATTATTTTCAATTTCAACAAGAACATTTCTTATTACATCGTTACTAAAACCAATAACAATTAAATTCGTAACTAAATATGTCGTTTTAGAACGTTCTTTTAGATGCGACTGTTAGCGTGGGCGTCGCCAACCCCCTCCATCACCTAGATGTCGTAAATTTAAAATAAGGATGTCTACTTTGTTAAAGTTAAATATTATCTCTGTAAGCATTTCCTTTGGAATTAAAAAAAAAACTACTTAAAAATTGGCTTCCCCTTCCCTTTGATCGTCCGGCGACGTCCTTGACTGTTAGTAACTTTGCCAAAAAAAAATATAATATAAAATTGTAGCCTAAACACATTCTGATGCTTTTATTCGCGAGAAAATATAGTCAAAGCACCCAAATATACTGTGAATATGATGTTTTTGTTTGGAGAGGATTTTGATATGCTTTATAATATGATACTAATATACGCAATTATAGTAGAATTGTATTATAAGGTAACTGCAACGCTCCAGAGTCGTTAAATGGGCACTAAGTATGTCTCTTAGTGTAGTAATGACACTAAGGGACAACTTAATTGGTCATCTAATGACTTAGCAGTAACTGTGGACTGTTTCTGAACATATTGTCATCCTTCACGTATTTGCGTGGAGCGAGGTGACATGTGCGGAGACGTCCCGCTGCGACCCGGCTATGGATGTGGAAACATTGCTTAACAAATCAATAATAATTAATAAAATTAATTATAAGTTATTTAAAACATGCATAAACAACTTTTGTAATATAAGTAGTTAGCTTTGAAGAAAATTATATAATCTATTCTATTTTCTTTGTAATATCGAAAATGTTGCCCCTTTTTAGTACACATGATAGTGTTTTGAGATTTATTTCTTTTTTTTTTTACATGTTTGTAACGATTTAGCATCAAAGAATGCTTTTAAATCTTGCTCCTAAGTGTGCTTTGCGTTTGTTAGTTTCGAAACATTCTACTAGATGGCGTCATTTTTAATAGTTTAGTGAAAATAAATACTTTTTTGATTTGCAATTTATTTTTTCATAATTTCTGTTCATTGTATAAATTAATCAACTTGATAAAATTGATTGCAAAATGGCGCCGGTTTCAACAAATAGTGGCTATATTATTCTTTTGCCGCAGAATTGTGTTTTTTTTTCTAGTTTCAAAAATATGTAATGGAATAATTCTCGCGTTATCTGTATTCCATTTTTTCGTTTCGTGATAGTTATTTTTCTTAAACCAATTGAACCGTCCGAGTTTAGTGCGAGTTTCGGACAATATATTGATATTCCTAAATTGCTGTAAATTAGTGAGTCTTCGTTTATTTAGCGTTTTGCTTGTATAGATTTTCTAGTATTTTTTTCCAAAGCACATACCGTTTGAGATAGGGGTGGACTGTGGAATGAATTTCTTTGCTTGTGTATAACATTTTTGTATTCGCTGATCGTCCATTTTTAATGTTTTCCTTTCGTAATCATGTTTTACTTTCGACGGCCTTTTGGAGAACGAGAAGTTTTTGTTGTGAAACATTTAGTTTTATTAAATCGACTGTAGGTGCGGAACTTATGAGACAGGTCTTAATTTTCCTTTAATTATGTATGCATACATAAGAACTAATTCATTACCAAAAATTATTGGTATGCATATTCATTTTATTTAGATTAATGTTTTCGCATTAGTTGGTTGTCGGCCATCTTGTGGTGTGAGTCCAAAATGGCGTCCTGTCACACGAGTCCGTGCGCTGGTTCGGCGTTCGGTTGTTGCTGTCATTGTAACGAGCATTGTATTTATGTAATCTATATCAACATTGAGACATGGCTTCTATGTACGTTCTATTCTATATTATGTTAGCAATCGATGGATTTATAAGAAGAAAGTTTTAATAAAAAATATGAAATTTATTTGGAAGTTTTATTTAATGAAACATCAATATAATTATTACTCGTACACAGTTTATATAGGGAAATGGATTAAGGCATTTTTGGTCAAAATAGTATTAAAAACCTTTAGCATTGATTATAAATTATGGTTGATTTTTCAGAATTGGGCAATCAAATTCATATAAATATTTCGCTGATAAAATCCTTTATAGAATAATTAAGAATTCATGAAAATAAAACTCCTTTAAATTGACACTTGCCTTTATTAAATAATTATTTATTTTAAACTTTATAACATTGTTACAACTCCCGTTACATTGGTAACATTTTGCCAGCCCTTACAAAATGTACCTACGTAACTAAACGTATGAAATACAAAGAAAAATCTTGTGAAGACGAAGCGTAGATTAATACGTAATGGAACATTACAGAAAATAATTAAAGTCGCGGAGCAAGACTGGCCATTGAACTAATTTTTCCCAAATAATGAAAAAAAAAATCCATAAAACTTACTTTATTTTTTAAAAGTAACGCCATCTCTTTTCAATTCGATAAATCAGTGTTAGGCCATTTTGCTTTCACAGTTTTTTTTATCATAAAACAAAGACATTGAATAAAATTTAAATTTAAAAAAAAAGTGCTTCAATTTGAATTAATTTATTTAACGACTTTTAGGAGAAGTGAAACAAAACACGATTCACATATTCGTACGTTTGACTATCTACGTTTTAACATTGAATTGTAGGTTAACTAATTGAAAAACATCTAAAAGAAGAATGAGACAGTTGATTTTAACTTAATTAGACTACATGGTAACATCTTATAATGACTAGTATAAATTTCAACACTAGAATAAGCATCCAAGTTGCCACGGCCGATACAATTGTATTATTGCTGCCCCTCTCATTATCTTCGGAAACGACAGAGATATGTGTAGATACAATTGTCACGGCAGTGGAAATCCACGGTTACATTAAAATTGGCAAAACGTTCTTACGAATAGGATATGTCAGTAGATGAAGTCTTCAAGACGGAAGAGTTCGCTTTGTATTTCGCAATGGACTTCTAGTACGGTGTCTCCTCCTGGCTTGATTCTGGAACAGATAAGTTGATTTTTATATCAATGTCAACGCACTAAAACGTTTTGATGTATATACGGTCATTTTCTAAAGCGATGAATCTATCTGAAATAACAATTTTTAACGTTTTAATTTCAAATGGACACAATAACGGAACACTGAAATCATTAAAAAAAATTGTAAGATAGTAAGCGAAGAACTTCGGGTTCTTAAGCGTAGGCAAGTTCGTATATATTTTGAAGATATTATATTCAATGGTGGCCATCTATCAGATGTTGTTCATCTTACCATCAGTCCACTTTTTGCCGCGCATTCCGAAGAATCCCATCTGCGCCTTCCGCTTGGGCCAAGGACCATTCTCACCCAATAGAAATTTAATCTCCTGCGCGTTGTTCTTCACGTCTTTCTTTCCACGTACGCCGATGAACTTTCCGCGGAACGACAGATCATACGGTCGCTTATTCTGAATTGATTTCTTCCCTCGCACACCGTAAAACTGATGAAGATTCGCTCGCTTGTCCACTTCGTTGGGCATATCGAAATCATTCGGAATAACGTCGGTATCGATATGTTCGGGGCTCAGATTGGAGCCCTGCAGTTTTTGAATATAATCAGTGATCAAATCATCGAGCGGCTCCTGATTGATCGGTAGCTCATTCGCTGCGTACTCTATCTGTCCGAACAACGAACCGGCTCTTTGGGGGTAAGTTTCCGGGAACATCAGTTCAGGATATTCCTTCTTACCTCGCATACCAAAGAAACCCATTCGCGCACGTTTATTGTAGACATCTGGATCCGCGTAGTTCTTCTTTCCTTTAACACCGACAAAGAATTGTGGTTTCCGTTTGTAGAATTCTCCAGTTTCCTCGGAGTCGAGATACTTTTTGCCGCGCATGCCGAGGAAGCCCTGGGGCACGCGCTTGTCCATGTCCTGCGCGGTGACCACGCAGAACAGGTTAATGATGATGAAGAGCAGACAAGTCTTTGGGGGAATCATCGTTGGTGTCTGAAACAAGCAGAATAAACGTTAATACCATCATCAACCTGCCCTCTCCCTTAAGAGAATCACTACGTACTGTACCGTACATCTCTAACCCGTCATATCTGAATTCACTCCTAACGCACACGCATACAAAATCCATCCACACCCTCTTCGGTCTTCCTCTACCTTTGTAGACCACATAACACTAAATGAAACAAAAGACTGAAGTCACGTCTATTCTAAAGAAAGGACACCCTGTTGTTGACTTTAAAAATTCTATAGCACCCATGGGACAGAAAGTGTGTGAACAAGGCTTTAGGTCACGTCAGAAAAAAAGTCAAGGTCTTTAGAAGTGACATGTTACGAATAATTCAGTATTACCGTCAAAGTACGTCGTAGGGACCTTCAAGAGTAGACTAAAAGTCACTTACTAAACTAACGCGTACCATTTTTCAAGCACATCACTTGACAGCAGGTGGGATTGTGGTCAAGGTCAAACTTTCGTATTAATACATTTTTTATCAAAGGCAAATGGTGTTGTACAACTCCAACTAAAGTCTATACTTGTACTAGGATATGGTTGACAAGAGTCGAACTCTCGACTAGGTGATCGGAAATCCGTACCCTTAACCGTTAAGCTATTGGTTTCATTGTACATATAGTTTTGGTACAAAGTTTAAATATTTTAAATAGTTTGATATCAAATTGTTGTCACGGCGCCGCCTAGTCACCACACGCCAAGTAATCAGCCAAGCTAATTTTCCTGTATAATCCGCGTATTTAATTATTTATTGCGTCAGATCTCTCCTAGACGAATAGACAGCCTAGACAGCTGTGTTGAACCCCTAATTACCATAGCACAGACTTGTATATGACGTTACAATAGAAATACACTAAGGAATTCTTATAATACTATAAATGCAAAAGTTTGGATGTATGGACGTTTGTTGAGTCAAGTTATCACGTGTCCAGAACGTGTGAACGGACCTGCATGAAATTTGTTTTCGATTACAGACTGGAATATCGCATAGAACAGAATTGTCTTTGATTAATTATTATTACCCATTACATAAACGTATTTTTAAAATGAAGCTTTAAATGATTGTTAACTATTTTAGAATTAAACACAATTTTAAATGTTACAAGTTCGCATAAAACCGCTCACATTTACGTAGTCACAGCTTCCGTAAATTTATTTGTCGTGAACCGAGCGTCCATTACGTGCTAAGTGCCGCTCGAAATATTGCATTCGTTTCGACGTCGCGCCAAAATGGACGCGAGCGCCATCTACAACTCTGTAACTTGGAGAGTGCGCGCGTGCATAAGTTTGTTAACTTAATGCGTTTTGTGTACTTCATATCACCGCTAAAGTAACTTAAATACTAAGTCCAAGAGTTAAGTTATTGAGTTTACACGGGATTTACACTCAAAAATGAAAATCCATCTAAAAACAAAGCTGTTTATAAAAATATGATAATTTTAATTGTTATATTATCGTCAACCGTTCTAAGAATTAAGTCACCTTTAATGAAGCTTATAGAATAGATTTTCAGTAGTCTAATAGTTACGACTAAAATAAAATTGATATTTAGCCTTTGATTAATTTTACTACCATACCAATGAATACCTCAATTACCGTAACTAATTAAAAACAGTAGCGTGAAATTCGCCTAGCAAATATCTATGGGAACTAACGGCGACAGATATTCTGTTAAGGTTATACCGCACTCGTGAGTCCACCCAGCATCGCCCACACATCCTCGAGATCACAGTTCCGTACTTTCGTCGGCGCTTCAACATCAATGATTGACCTGACCGGGATAAAGATGTTTTGTGACAAAAGGTCATTTAGTTATATCGTATTAGTTTTTCCGTGTGTCGTCTCCATTTATAAAATATTAAAACTAATGTAGCCTTTAAAAAGAAACAAAACTAAGTTTCCTGACTGTATATGTATTTCTCAAATATGAACTAACTGTCTTAAATAACTGAATTAACTTTTGTACACCGTTGACGACAGGGTTGTCAGTCGAACACGTCCTACACGTACGTTTGCGGCAGCGGTATTATCTCGCGGCCGAACTTTTGTCGCCTCACGTACTCATCAGACTCTAACTGCCATTCTTGAATCTTGTTTTAAAACAACAATCAACAATTTTAAATAACAAAGATTGTTGTTACGTCTTTATTAGCCTTTAGAAGACATGAACCAAAGCACGCTTTCACAAAATCTTGGTTAGACGTACCTTTGTCTAGTTTTCAAGATGACAGCTAAACCTTCACGAATTAAACTAAGTATATAAAGTACTATTGTTTTATATCTATACTAATATATTAAGAATTATATATAATAATTCTTTTTGTAGAAAAAAGCCTTAGTGCGGACGGCAGGAAGTCGTTGGATGCGGAAAGCGGAGGACCGCATACTGTGGAAGGGAAAGGCCTATGCCCAACTGTGGGCAGATAGGGGCTGATGACTTATGTCAGGTTTTATGATATATATTGTCATATTATTAAAAATAGAAGATGAATTGATAAAACGGTTATAAGAGTATGGGATACCCGCAAGCCAATAGCAGACAAGCCAGGATGTCATGGTAAGCGCTAACTTTTTAATCGGCTTATTTGAGATAGTATTTTATAATATGTATAGACACTTAAAGACTTAACTAGATCCTACAATCTTCAACAGACTCTCCTAGATTATAATAAACCTCCTTCTATACTAACTTAACGTTTCCTTAGCGATAAAGTTCATGAGTAAGTTACACTTAAGTTAATTTGTTTCCGTGAAAAAAATCTCACGTAACGTATAAGACTGGCGAAGATAACGTGGTTATGAGATTTTCATTTTTAGTTCTTTAATGTTATTAAATTTTAAGCTTTAATAACTTTAACTTAAGGTAAATTTACAATCTGAAATTACACTTTTTTTCACAGTATTTTCTTCATTACTAAATATCGGCACTTACTAAACTAGCACGTACCATATTTCGACCACATCATCACTCGGCAAAGGGTGGGATCGTGGTCAAGCGTTACTTTAGACATGATAAAAAAAAATCGCGATAACCTGAAGTGCATTCACTAAGTTGACAAGATTCCTCCATACCGCACTGTCCTCGGCTTGTCTTATAGCAGAAATATGACTCCCTAGTATTTAGGAACTTGGTCAGATCATCGCCTGTGTCTTTTATCATCATCATCATCATCAAGATAAGCCCCAGTCTGCTCACCGCTGGACATAAGCCTTTCCCAATGTCTTATATGATTGCACAATAAATGTAGTTAATTTGTAGATATAAGAATTTTGTGAAATTCGAACCAGCTGCAATTTTTATGTCGTTTGATTCAGAAGGAGGACGGCATATTGTGGAAGGCATTGGGTAAATTCTATATCCAGCAGTGGGCAGACGAAGGCTGATGATGGATTTAAAAATAAACTGCCTTGTCAGCGTTGTTCGCATTTTTCTTATAGTAGTTAGGTATACGGAAGTTGTACTAAAATGGAAAAGATTATATTTCGATTTGCTTCGAATTTTAAATAATAGAACTGAAGATAATGGGCTGGAATATATTAAAGAGGCGAGCAGACGTTGTGAGAGATTGGGCCCTTGTTAGATAGCGGGCATTAAAAATCTCGATGAACAAACATTCTATTGGGGTACATTTGTAAAAATACGACGGCAATTATTTTTTTCTTGGCATTTTCATGCATTAAAAATTAAACGCAAATTGAAATTTTAATGTATTGAGTATTTTGTTGGGAGCAACATTAGGATTTTTCATATTTATTTTTTTAAATGACAAAGTTGTTTGAAATCGATCTTTATGAACTTTGTCAATTTGTCACAAGTTTGTGTTTGATCAATGTAAATTACAAAGGCCGCGTTAAGAAATCGCTTTGTTTCGACTTTCAGACGTTATCTGATCGTTTTAATAGCTTATTGAAGTCGTTATAAACATTGTTTAACTTATTTTAAGTATTTTATCCCTACAGGTACAGGGTACATCTTTCGAAAATACAATAATGTTTAAAGAGAACGATTGAGAATTGTTTTAAGTTTTGACTAATAGATGGCGTAGTTGTTAGATTAAATCGCAGTATAGCTACAATATATAGCTTTCATAAGGGCATATCTTGATGGTTCAAATTCGTTTTACGCCTGGTTATTCTATCTGGGGTAGATAAACTATCTTCTCCAGTTCTTATCTGTGCTTCATTGTTATAAAAAAAACTGTATTTATACTCCTATTATTTATCAAAACGAAGCAACGAGTCCGAAACTAGTCGGTACCTACACCGATCTACACGTGAGTTAAGTCGTTTTTATTAGTAGTTTAGTGAAATGTCTCACGAAAGTTTTAATTGTTTAAAAACGAATCAATTCCATTAAAAAATATTTATCAGGCGTAACACATTTGTAAATTCAATATACATAAAAAAAGATTAAATCTCGTAACGCATTAGGAATTATTTAAATATGTGGAAAGGAATCGGAGAAGGTGAGTCGTAAACTACCTAAACGGTTAGACGTGTGAACGTTACTTTACTATAAAAGTAAACTAGATGTCGCTGTACTGTAGAATAAATGGCAAAACGTATTTTAGAAACTAACTAATACCAAAATTATATTATTGTTGCTTTGTTGTAATTGTCTTATGTAATTAAATTTTACAGTCTATTTGCGGTTTTAGATTTTTATTAATTTATAAAAAAAAATTCTCGAATAAATATTTCAAACTAACCCCATGTCACTAAATGTCATAACTTTTTATATAAAATGTTAGTGTTGCCTACGCAAGTTCTCGGCTGGGACGAGATTGCAATTTTCTTTAGAAAAAAATTTAATATACGGGCCTTAACCTTATGAAGCTAAGTATCTTATATATTAGAGCTGTAGCACCGACTTCGAATTGCTGTTTATAAAGATAGATTTAACATTACAAGATTAACTAGCATCGAAACGCCAATAGCTTAATCGTTAGAGGTACTGATTACATATCTGGCGGTCGTCACTTTGAAACCCACCATTCGACTATTGTGAGCCGTATCCTGGCACAAGATTTAACCTAACCTGGAAGGGTTACAAGAAACAGTAATACATCAACAAAAACTACTAATATTTTAAAAGGAGGTGGGGTCTGATAGACCACGTGTCCCACTAATGTCTAGTCACGGGGCGGGTTGTTAACACCTCGTACGGCAGGGACGGAAAATACGCAAAAATTGGTGCCGTAGCGAGTCTTAATACGACTATGATTACAGCCTTATAAAAGATAAATTCTTAACATTAGTTTGTGTGTTTTGAACATTGTTTTTCTACTAAATTCAACTATGCACATCAATTGTTTTCCCTATGTTTTTTTTTCTTTAAAACGAAGCCTTAAGTCAATTAAAAACATTTCATTATTACCTTATTGACCTCCAAGTTGACACTAGAAGCCTAAGTTCAACCGCGTACAATCACAGCTAGGAACACTCGCGGACAGTGTGTCCCTCACTCAGCGCGGCCCGAAGCGCCATGTTAAGTAGAACCACGTCATACATCGGTACAGTCGCGGACATAACGCGTTTTAATTAAATTATTTTCAATTGTATTTATTTAACAATCCCGCTATTCTTCCGTACAAATTATGATTAAAATTTGTCATGTAAGCTTTACTGGTATACAGTGCGATTGTTCAGTTAAAACTGAACGTCTATCGTCTTTAAAAGTGTTTCTATATAACAGTTGAAGTATTTTCATGTACATACTTTTAGATATTAAATAAAAAAATCATAATAGTTAAAAAAAAGGTATAAATAATATTATTATGATCACTTTTGTACACGACATTACAAGATAATAAAACTTTGCATTAGATAGTAATACATTAGTACATCCATCACGTCGGATTAATACGGTATGTTTTGGTAAATGAGATAGGGCCCTTTGTGAATGTCGTACAATGTGATAGGGCCTTTGGCGACTGCGTTATAATCTGATAGAGCCTTTAGCGACAGACTAGTCGCTAATGGTCCACTAATAGCGTTATCTGTTACGTTGTATTTATAATGGCTTTTTAGTGAACACTTGAGCGTTCTTCATCCGGATTGCCTTTCGATTGCAAACTCAAGTGGTTGCAAATATAGTATTATGTATTATATAGTCACGTAAGATAAATCGATTTATTTATCAGTTTTACCAATATTCTTAATTCAAAAGTATAGACGAATATTAGTTATTACATTGTGTAAAAACAGCCAATCAGATCTTGCTGAAATTTAGCATAGATTTAGAATATGATATGTAAGAATACGTTTTCCAGTGCCGCGCAAGAAGCAAGTTAGTAACCTAGCTGTATTACCTTGTTATAAAACAGACGAAGGTAGAATATCTTGTTCAACTAAGCTAAGGCTTATAAGAAGCTATAATGCTTAGGAAGAAGCATATAGGTCTATTAGAACAAAACAATTGTTTCGTTCACAGTTATCTATATCTTGTCTATGTCACATGTTTCCTTTGTCTATGGATAAATAATAAACTTCACACATACTAATACCTGTTTATTTATAGACGAACAGGGGCGGTGATAAGATTTTTTTGAGGTAAAAAGTGTTTCGACTAAAGAAAACTGAAGTAAGCAGTAATAGAAATCAAAAATGACATTAAAACAAGAACATAATCGCGGAGACAGAAACAACATTGTCAAACTGTACACTGTGTGACATGGAGGCAATAAAACTGAGCAATTCGTGTCGCATGTTCGACACGAACAATTTTATGTGTCCTCAAAGCTTTACGTTAAAAGCTCGTTGAGTGATTAGGAGAGTAAAGTGACGACGGGGGACGATAATATAAGCAATAACGTAGCATGTACACAAATCAGAAGCGCCGATAGCTTAATGGATACGGACTACCGATCTAGCGTTCGCGGGTTCGAACCTCACCATTCGGCTATTGTCGTGGACAATATCCTAAAACTAGTTGTTTAAAGCTTACCACGAAAGGTTACAAGAAATGTTAGTAAATTAACAAAAATCTACTAACATTTTATCAAACAAAAATGTACACACATCAATAACATCGTTAATTTAGTATAAGTAAGTTTTTTCTGATAATCAACATAAAGAAATTTAAGTCTGATCTTGGTTAGGAAGTCTTTTCAAGACTTAAGCTTTCTGTCATCAAGTCACCTAAGTTCAAAGTTAAAGTAAAGAACAAAGTACTGCACTAAGTTAACGAGGGTAACTTTAAGCACGTCACTTAGTCGACTTTAATTATTATGAAATGGATACGGTTAAGTTTGTTGTTATCCAGGAAATTTCGTAACTAAAGGAAGGTTTTCTCTCATTAAAGGTATTTTTAATGCTTCGCACCTCAGTGACCCAAAGTGTCTTGGCCACTAACCTTACTTACAAGAGATCATCAATGCAGCCTCCTGTGCGCTGACCTTATTAGCCTTATATTAAATCATAAATGTATAATAATTATAAATCATAATATTTACATAAACATATAATTTTTATTGTTAGATATACTTTTTTAATACTATGTTTTGAAAGAAATAAAATGATGGAAGGTGTGGATGGATTGCGTGAAAGAGGATATACGTAGGAAGTGTGTAAGTTCAGATATAACGGCTGACAGAGATGTATGGAAGAGTAGTACATGCTGCCGACCCTCTATAGGGAAAAGGTCAGGTTGATGATGATGATTCTGTATAAAATAACATTAAGTTTATGTCAAATAGGACAAAAGACGATCGTAAAGTTAAATAGAAAGTTATTTTTTTTATTTTACTCGATTCTATTATGATTTTATTAGTGAACGGATCACGTTTAATATTAACCAAATTGCTATCACTTTCAACCCAAACTCAAGGATGTGCAGCACGCAGGAATGGGGCGTTATCGTTTTACGTGTATCCAGTAGAAACGAGCCTTTTACAAGACTCGTTACGAACTAATACGATCGCATCGGTTTAAATGACTACAAGATAAAGTAAAATCAACCTGTTGAGTTCTTGATCAAGGTCAATATGAGTAAATACACATATTATAAAAAAGGTGTAATATTAAATGGGATGAAAGCAAATGATGTAACGTTAATTGACGCGTAGACGATGTGTTCCCTGCTACAACTTGTGATGCTTGGCGTAGCATATTTCGTAGCACTATCCGTAGACAGATTCGTAGACGTTTAACAGAAAATAGCAACAAAGTTAGTAGGAATTTATTTTAATACGTGTAAAATAAGTATCAAAGATACGTAAATATATTATTTTTATTCATTTACATTTCCAACATTTAGAAGGAAACAAGTTCCGCTGAAGCCTCACGAGGAGGCGCGGAAGTGTTCGATAAGGCATATCTTTCGTGTTTTTACAACTGGCTGTAAATTTTCCCAACGACATGTATAAGCTTCGAAACTTTGCAAATCTGTATTCCTATTCTGTCTTTATTTTTGTTAGGTTATGTATATATTGGAAATTATTACTTAATAAAAATTATGGAAGCTAGCTCAAGCGTTTGAATAATGCCTTTTTTTAATATTGTAAAACACAGACCTTTTCTAGCATCCTACCAAATATCTATAAAAATCTTTTCAATGACTTATTAACGTATACAGGACTTACATACATTAATTTATATTCATTTAGAATATTTCGTATTACATTTTAAGAAAATTCCGCAAACAAATGAACTTGACATTTGATACAGTTATAGTTTATATGAATAAAACGTTTAAAGTTTTTTTTTTAATCGAGAGCAATAAAATATAAATAACATGTGAATTTCGAACAGTCGACCGCTAGATTAGAGAACTTTTTTTTTAAATTAAACTTGTTGTAATTATTCCATCTTTAGTTTGTATCAAATATTAAAGTACTTAGTATTAAAGTGGTAAATGCACAATCAAGTCCGCTTACAAGTTTACAAGTAGTTTGAAATTTCCTCTCACATCCCTGGTTAGAAGTGAGGTCATTAGGAAAGAGGCGAAGTTTACGAAATGATTTACATAATGGATTAACTCCGCGCACCGCTTTCGCCAGCAACAAGTGGCCGGAACTGTAGAAGCACAGATGTTACCATATTCTCATATTTTGTACTTAAACAAGATCATAAATTAAAGGTTTGGTATAATTAAGGAACCGATGTTTGACCTCGAATCAAATATAATTTTATCTCTGAGATTTCAGATTTGAATTTACAAATGTATTTGAACCTAACATAACTATGTACCTGTACAGAATGTTATGGGTACGAGAGAAGGACATATCTCCTCTCCAACAAAATAAATAGATAACTACATACCTCTAATTTATGTAAATAAATGTACAAAAAATTTCTTCATTGCATTAATCCATTGAATGACATTTTTTTGATTAGTAATTGAACATTTTCAACAAGTCCATAAGTCTCGTGGAGTGACCGCGACGCCTGCACCAATCAGTTAGGGAAATAAATTCAAAACTTTTGAACTTAACTTCAACGGAACTAGTCTTAAACTCTATAATAAGCTCGATAAATTGCTCGCTAACAAGCTTTACTTAAAGCTTCCGGTTCGAATAGGCATAATAGTCTAAAAATACAATGTATTCTAAAAGCTCATTGAATAAAGTTAAAAATAAGTTTACAATATTCCAACTTTTTTTTAACTTGTATTACATATAGCATACAGTACAACTTAAAGATTGCTAAAGCACCGTCATTTGAAATCAAGATCAGATACAATATAAGAAATCAGACCATCGTCAGTAGCGGTAGTGCACTGTATTAGGGTGGCACAGGATCGGTCAACGTGGCAATCAATGGAGGCCAACGTTCAGCAGTGGACTACCTTAAGCTGATAATGATGGTGATGAAAATCAATATTTTCCATTAAAATATATATACAAAAATACATCAATCACAGATATATTCGTAATGAGCTACATCGTAGTGACGAGGTGAAAACTGCTATAGAAATAACATATTTGAATCATTCAAAACAGGAACGATATCTCTTTATTTGTATAAAATGACTTTGAAAAATGAATCGAAATTTTTATTCAGTCGAATGAAAAGGGGTTCGATATTATGATAGCCATCGTTAGTATAATTCAATGTTTTTCGTTCTAAAACACAAACCTTCTCAGCGTATATCTTATTTAATAACACCTTTTTAACATAGAAACGAGTTAAAAAGGTTTCTTTCTAGAAATATCACCAATGTACACTTTCACTAACGACTTATGTCTTCACTTATGTGTATTCAATAAAGCCGTAACTGAAAAAGTTTTTCTTTTCTGAAATATACGATGTTTACTGTCGTTATTACAAACATTTAAGTCAACTAGAAGTTTAACGAGTTAGTAACGAAAGTCGCTTTATAAACAGAAAATGTTACATATGCATAAGTCGCACTAAATTCAATGTTTTGTTTATGGGTCTTAGCGGATTGGACTAGTATTGAGTGTTCACGGTGTTATTCTTGTTTTGCAGAGATGAAGTGAAAAACATTATCCGATTTTAGGTTATAATTTAAGTTTCAAATTAAATTATGATAGACCACTAGATGGCACTAATGTCAATTGAAAAAAATGTCATAAGATCCTTGTCGCCTTGTCGTACTGTAGCTGTCTTGCCATGTTTTAATTCCTTATAAATATATTTTTATATCTTCGAAAGTTTTATATATTTTCAGACAGAACTAACCATAGCGTATCTTACCGACCCGGATATGTGACCTAAAATTCAAATATCGAACATTAAAATTAACCACAGAGTATCATTAGCATTTATTTCGGTATAATCTGTTGAAATTAAGAAGTAGACGGAATTCTTTTAATTTTAATAGGACTTCCCGTCCGGCGGCAATTTGCGACCGTAAATGAGTTAGTAAGGGGACAGATATCCCGTTTACTGCCGCCGTCACAGGGTAATGACCCCGTGCAACTAACAGTAGCTTTCCATTGGATTTTTTATAGAAGAGAGCAAACGAACGACGGGATCACCGAGGTGCTCGTCGACGCCTAGATATCCGCAACACTAGAGGATCAGATACATTGTCTTTGAGAATGAGGTTCGCTCGCTTCTTGAAGGACCCAACCTCGTACTGGTGGAATTTACCAAAATGTAATAAAAGAGTGAGAATAAGTAACGTCTATAAAGAGAATTTTTGTAACTTTATTACCAGTAATAACAATCTACAGTCACAAGCAAAGAACATCTGTACAATAGTATACGTATAAACAAATTTCAAGTTATTTTGATGGGAGTACATAAATTTTACAGTATTTCCTTTAAACATTCTGAGTTATAAAATCGACGAGCAATCATCACGACCTATAATTCAACAACAAGATGTTATTTTGCGGAGTTTTATTAAATAATGATTATTTGAGGGACCTCAGAGTGTAAACAGCGGAGGTGGAGCTAAAGTAACCCTGTTTATGGCCACATTTTATAGCCTTCAGTCGCGAACTGAGCTGAATATTTGTTCGTTTTACGGCTCACCGTCAAAGTCCAATTTAAAGGTAATTTTAAACGATTTCAATGCTTCTGTATTAACTTTATTTTCACTTAGTTCTTTTCAATACCTTTGAAATTTAATAAGCATACAGCGGCATCTGTTGTATTTTTACTGTAATCTAATTTCTTGATAGCATCATGACGCGAATTTTTGTATAGTTTGTATTTCAACCTTGTGCTAATTTAGGTTATGCCTTGCTTTTTATTCCAGTATTAATACATCGTAAAAGTACATTTTTTAAATATGAACTAGATTTCTGCTAACAGCTGTTTTTATTGAGTCGTCTGTGAATACAGCAGTTGAACAAAGATAAATATGAAAGCGCCGCCGGCAAGCTGCCAGTATTTTTTAACTTTATTCAATCTTGGCTATTGTTCTAAGAATGACTTTATTTTTCTCTAGCTTGCAATAATAAAGTATAACTTCAAAGCTCGAATGATAAAAAACAAAAAAAAAACAATTCTTTCAAGGACAGGATGTTTTTTTTTATCTGAAAATTAACTGGTGTTTTCGCTCAATAACACTTTATAAAACTAACCTCAAAAAAATTTCTTGCTACACTTTTTTATTGTTAACCCTTTTGTATATGAAGTAAAATATTTTCACGGTCAACGTCATAAGAAAATATCTTCCGAATTACCATATAACCCTTTCGCTCCTTTCAACTGATGAAATACTTGGCCGCGGTGACACTTTTTACTTACGCCGCGTCCATCTTGCTTACGTTTACTGAATGACAATGTCAAAAATCATTATGGCGGGAAATTTGACATGTGACGTCACGGTGTTATAAATTTCGCGCTATTTTGTTGATCGACCTTGGGGTTTTTGTTAACCAAAACTACCGTACAAATATTGTATTTTAAACATTGAAATTCGAACTAACAATGTACAAAACATAATAATAATTCTAAGTCCAAAAGATTCACGATTAAAATATCTACCAACGAATAATTTTTGACAAATCAATCCAAAGCAGACACGTAATAAGTTTTAATCAAAATTAACATTAAGTTACTCCCTGTGACCCGAAGGTAAGCACTCTGAGTGTGGCAGTTTCTTTATCCCAACGTATTAACTAAAGTAATAATGCTCACGATAACATTTATCTCCTTGCAGCTAATTGTCTATAGTGTGTAGAACCGTAAACTTTGCTCTCATATTTACGGGCCGACGTTACACGCGGTCGTATCCACGCTCCGGCTCACACTTAATTTATTGAACGACTGTTCAACGCTTTACATTTAGTTCTACTTTGATTTGATCTGATTTAACGACTGACATCACACTTTGAGAGCGTTAAATACTAGATACTTAAACTGAGAGTAATACTGAAATATTCTAAACGATTAATTCTGTAGAAAAATTGAGAAGTACGAAGCGCCAATATCCTAATAGGTTAAGGGTACTGACTACCGATCTAGCGGTCGTCAACTCAAATCCTGTCATTCGACTATTGTCGTGAACACAAGATTTATCAATATTACCGGGAAAATTTACAAGAAATATTAGAAAATCAACGAAAACCTACTGATATTGTAATAAAAAAATGTAGAAAACCAGGTTTGTTCCTAAACGAATGTTGCCATACCTACCTATCTCTCTAAAGTCCGCTCAACACGTTTAGTTTTAACTGAACAGTTGAACTGTACAGTGTGCATGTGTAGGCAAAACTGAAAACTGTACAGTTTAAATGTTGTCTACACAAATTATATTCAACTGTTCAGTTAAAACTGAAAATGCATGGCGGACTTAAGTAACACCTTACGCAATAGAAATTTGAACATGAAGTCAACTCCATACTGAACCAGCGTCGTTATAGTCAAGTCGGCCCTACTTAGGGTCCACGTTGCGGACGTGTGTGTCCTTGCTACAAAACTCAAAGCGTATGCAAACTGCCCGTGCATTTCCTACTATACCGTAACAAACAACGAACTCGTAAATATCACAAAGTTTTACGTCTCGACGCAACAAAATTGAATTATATAATGTAAAAGTTTTCTACTTAAAACCGAGCTGTAGAACAAAACAAAATCTTAGTCAACTTCAATATGAAACAGTTTTAAAGTACTTTTGTAACATTATTTTGAAAGAACATGAAATTTATGTACGTACGTAACATTTAAATAAAATGCCAATAGCCCAACGCTGAAAATTAATGATTACCGATGACGAGGTCGAGAGTTCGAATCTCACCAATCGACAATTGTCATAAACTTTACACTAACAAGCCTAGAGCCTAGTTAGAATGGTATTAGAATTATTAGTAAATTAACATGAAAGTACTAATAGTTTAATCACAAAAAAAAACGTACACAGTCCAACATAGTGCATACCTTGTGATTTTTTTACATATATATAAGTACATATTCCTTGTATGTAAGTATAGAATTAACTTAGTAATTTAAAACTTTAATTATTTATGGAGCAATTCGTAGAATGTATTAAATTCCTGTTATAATTGATATGGGTTCGGTCTATCCCCTTTTAGAACCAACTATTAGGTTACCCAATTTAAAGGCCTCATCCTGTCAATATAAACCTTTAAAAAGTAAAATGTTGCAATTAAAAGATTTTCCAAGATTCGCATCAACTTTGTGCTAAGAATAGGCTAACTATTGAGTATAAACCTATGGCCCGTAGAAAACCGCTGCAAAGATAATTAATTACATTGTCTTTTAAAAAATAAAAACAACAATTTGTAAGCACCAGTAGCCTAATTGCTAAGGGTACGGTTTTACGATCAGGTGCTCAAGAGTTCGAATCCATTTGACTATTGTAAACCATATCCTAACAATACTAAAACTTAGTTGGATTGGGGAAAAAAATATATTAGTAAATAAACAAGATTCTATTGATTTTTAAAATGTTTTTTTATTTAAGTTTTATAATGACGTAGATTAGAATACTTCTTATTTACTGAAACATTAATAAAAACAAAATGTTAATTATTCAGGAGGCCAACGACAATGTCTTTAAATTTTCCACTTTGATCAATTGTTAATTTGAAAACAGAATGTTTTTAGAATTTTAATGTGGCCTGAATAATTGATCGGTCAGCTCGCGCCGGAGGAGCCTTTTAGTCAAATGCAGCCTGATAATGAAGGGCCTTTTAACTTCGCTATTTATTTTTCCCTCTACTTTGACACTTTTTAAACTTAGGTATTTAAGTATTGTTTTTTGTTGCCAGTTCTAGATATAAATTTGAATTAATAACAACAATAAATGTTCACGGTTTTTTACACTTTCTTTTCATCAATATTTGTACATCTATACTATTTCAATGGATTAACAAAGAGCTGTTCATTCGTGCACTTGTCTTACATGTCAAGTAATTAAAACAATCTTTGGATTGATTATTGTATTTGGCCCTAACTAGTTTTTTACAGCAGTAGTTTTTACAGCAACAATTTTGTGTATTTTTTCCACTAGTAATTTTTAGTTTTGATATGTTAAATACCGTTGGGCCTTTATTAGCTATACTAATTAATATATAATATACAAAATTTTATTGTTATTTAAGATGTAATTATAAATATCGGGAATTGTTTTCCCAGAACCAAGTTTTCCAAATCAGAACAACAATAGCCAAGTGTAACTCTCAGGAGTTGCGAACGCGGCGACTTGTCAATTCGGTTAAGTTATTCACTAACAGCTGACCGCCCCCCGCACGCCCCGCGCCCCCGCGGCAACTTACCGCAACTTGTAACAACTTGGCGCGTTTAATTCCATGTTCATTATAATTGCCCACAATTTCAAGATATAGATAATTTGGAGCCCTTCTAGTGAAATGTACGACCAGATTCTTGTAACGGTTACCTGAAACTATTAATTTCGATTGAAAATGTATAATAAGTAAACAGAGGCATGTCAAATTACAGACACGGCGGTCAGTGAGTTTTTTTTTAATTGTGCAATAAAGTGAAGTGGTATTGTAAAATGAGTATAACCGCACATCACAGGCAACCTCCTTTCATACGTAGCTTTGGTAGACCAACTTTTAGATCATTTAGTATATCTGCATGTTTTATATAAAAAAAAAACATTTTTCGCATCTCATTTCCGTCCGCCCGCGAGTCCGTGTTTGTCCTGGTAATCTTCGAAATGGCTAGACCGATTTTCACGAGACTTTTACTGATAGATAACTGAAGAATACGAAAGTATTC
>JAODUI010000010.1:562870-637528 GCA_027563995.1 Papilio gigon | reverse complement strand
CTATTTCTTCATCTGATCCACTTTCTAGGAGCTCATCTGAACAGAAAAATTATAGAAGTTTATTGACAAATCAATGCGTCAAGTCACATTCATTTTTATATTAGCATGAAACAATAAATCAAAGGCATTAAAACCTGTTTACTTAAAAAGGTTCTAATGTTTCGTGGGATTGATACTATAGCGCCTTCGCGGCCTGTCGCTCACACCGACACCGACACCGATTTGCACGTGGGTTAAGCCGTTTTTATAATTAGTATAAAATATTTAGATAAAATTCTAGTTTTACTCAAAATATCAACATAAAGAGAAATCTCCATGATATAAGGTAAGCTGCTTTTAAACTGGAAATGTATTTAAAAACAGAATTATGAATACAAAATGGTGGAAATATTTCAATGTATTATGTTGGCTTGTGACGGATGCGGCGTGAGAGTTAGGGAATGAATATGACGTTTGAACGTTCAACTCTCTCTGAATGTAGAAAGATAGTTTTTCTAAAGTTCAAACTAAAAATATGTGTGTTGTTTGTATAAAAATCAGACAATAGAACGGGTAACTGTGACGTCACACATATATGCAAACATGTAAATGTTTCCGTTTGTTGTGTGAGAGTTTCGAAAATTGATAAACATTGGTGATTAAGATCGAACCCAGGACCTGTTTACAAGTCAAGTACTTAAATCCTGAGCCACCGAGTCAGATATCCTTGTTAGACTACAGCCTAGATGAAATAATGTGTGTATATTAATTCGACAAGACACATCAACACGTTCGTCTCCCGCGGGGAAGGAATATAAAATCCTTTTACTATAAGGAAAGAAGTTAATTACTTTGAAAAACTTTCAAATTGAATTGATCCGGGAAGCGATATTTCGTTAAACTTTCCGTTGACAAAACTCCGCCAATGCACGGATAAATACAACTTACCGTTACAGTAATTTTCTCTCAAACAGAATAATTTAAAGTACTTCAAACACTTGACAAGTTTCAACATCGACTTTGTCTTGTCTATTTATATTTCGTGACCATTTTTTTAAATATATTTCATTGGAAACCACCGCTTATGAACGATAGTTGTATAGTAATACCAGAAACAAAAGCGTTCCGATCTCTTCTCTTCAAAACTATTTGATTTAAAATATTTTTTTTAAAAATTGTCGTTGTAATTGGACTTATAAGCGAATACTAGAATTCATTAATACAAAACCAAATATTGTAACAATCAGGCAGAATTAATAACAAGCCTATGTATCATCTGCTAACATTACCAAGACACAAGCGGTCCCCGGAGCCGTGAGTGTTTTAATCAAGGCAGACAGGTGGCGCTGATTGTCATTCCTTTTATTACGGTATTATTTGCCTATTTATTTCAACCCGTGATCCGTACGGTATGAGATATTAAATACTGTACAGTACAGCGCGCCACACCTTGTTGTAAGTGAACAATGGAACTGTACAGTTTAAACTGAAAATGTACAATTGTATTTGAAGCTACAAAACGATGAAATGTATTTTATTGTGAAATGCTTGATTAAATAGGTGAGCAAAATCAAACAAATGGTTATGTTTATAAGAATGTATAAAAATCAAAATTTTAAATGCATTTAAAGCTAACATACACGGAATTTAATATTGTAACTTCCCTGTCCGTGTAAATAAGGCTTTATGTAGAAAACCTGACCCTCACCTTTCTAGTAATTTTGTAGAATAATGAATTCAAAATCTGTACTAATTTACCTTATTCGATATTGCTTTATAAATGACATATTTTTTTATTACAGAAAAAAAATGTCTATTTTTATGGCTATACTGGCGACCGACAAAAGTTATTAAAGTTAGGTTTACACGGATTTATAAGTGGGGCGTGAACAAAGGCGTGCGCGACGCTCTATTCGCTTCTGTGTAACTTCACGCTTTGTTCCACTACCAGCTATACCTCCGCTTAGGTTTTATTTTTATATAAAACTGTATCAACAACAATATACCTACAAATGTCTACATAATTATCAATAATCAGATATGAAGATGATGTTGTGTGTTAACACTTTTTTTTTTACCCAGTTTTAACCAATTTTTGCGTGCGTACGAGATGTCATCGACCCAATCCGTGACTAGACATTAGTGTGACACGCGGTCCATTAGACCCTTCGTACCGCACCACAGAGAAGTTGCTTTAGGGATGATTAAGACCTCGTTTTGTAGCGAACGTGTTAATCTTTATTTGTTCTGTTCGAAATGAATTTAAAATGAATTAAAACAAATATTTTGAATTTAAATTGTTAAAAAATACTTTATTGACTGTAAAAACATACAGGTACATAATTTTATGGGAGCCTTGGCTCACGAACTAGGTTACCCTGTGTTTCAGGAGCCAATCCCTTCTCCGTATCGTTGATTTAACATATTTTTTTAAATAGAGAAAAAAACAATTAATGACAAATGAAAGTAAAAAAACGGGACCGACTAGCACTAACTTTCGATAAAACAAATAATCAAAACCGGAGCAACAAGGGCGACGTTCTGTGGTAACACACATAGAAAACATACAGAAAATTTGAGAATATTATCCTATTTGAAGACGGGTAAAAATTTAAAGTTTATAAACCCCGCTCTATATCTTCAATTTTAACTGCATACTTGTAACTGAAGAGTCAAACTATACAGTTAAAACTTACTTGTTTATGCAAAATTGAGCAGTCAAATCTTTGCTTATTTATTCATATGAAAATAGCAGATTATTGTTAATTTATTAATATTTCTCTTATAACACCAGCTAACCTCTAGCTTTATGCTAAGATATAGTCCACAACGATAGTCGAATGGCAGGATTTGAACTCTCGACCTTTTGCAATAATCCATTAATTATTTGTTTGCATATATAGTTAGCATAGTCCTCAAAATCTGTAAGCTGAAGTGGTAATGGGCCGGTGACATCTGTCGGGCCAGCGACAATATTCTTTGCGTGGAGGCCTCGATTAGGGACCAAAAGTGTGAGGCGTCCTATACAGGTGAACCGACAACATAGTGCGGACGGCAGGAAGTCGTTGGATGCGGAAGGAGGACTGCATACTGTGGAACGCATTGGGAAAATATGTCAGTAGTAGGCAGACAAAGTTCATTGTTCTAAAATAGACTGACAGATAGTTGTGCGAGTCTGAAGTTTTTACATTAACAGCCTACATAACTTAACCAAAGTAACTTGATAGTATAAAGTTATTACTTATTGTTGAAGTTAATCAATTTGATATGATTATTAATTAGTGGCCATTAGCATAACTAAAACAAACCAACATGTTGTTCCGAAGTTTCTTAAGCCTTGTTAGCATTACCTTCTTCATGTAATAAACCTAAATATTATACATGTATGAGTAGGCAATTATATTAAATTAAATATTTACTACATTAATGTTATATATATTAAATAAAATTAAAGAAAAAAATAAATTTTTAAAACAAGCTTTTCTTATCAAAGTGCTCTAGCCCAAACTCGATGGGCTTTGGACGTTTAATTAAAAAGTTCCTAAGGCCATCATTAGATCAGCTCTATGACATAATAGTATTGCATTATAATGCAATTTATTCATACGTGTAAAGTAGAAAAACTGCGAAATGGGTTACATTTAACTTGCAAGATTTGATAACGGATACGGTGAAGCTAAATAAAAATCTGTAAGGACCCGATGAGATCAAACCTAGTCGGTGCCGACACCGAGTAAATGCGTGTTAGCTGTTTTATATTTTATTTATAATAACGTCAAATGTACAAAAAAAAGTGAACATTATGTATTCCATTTTTATTACATTTATTTAGACTTGCCAATATAATTTTTTTCTATACGAGAAACGGGGCAAAATGAGCAGCGGGATATCAAGAACGAGATCGACGCCCATAGACACCTGCAACACTAGGGGAACCACTGGTAAAATATGTTACGTATATATTCCGAAATGAAATACAGTTTTTAAATGTAACACGTCACAAAACGTTTAAATATAAAATTAAATACTTATAATTTAATGTCAGTCCTTCAAAACCCAAGGCAACAGAGCAGTTAATATCAGTCTATCTTTAAAACTTTTGTTATGAAATCTTTACGTAATTATTACGTTACCAATTACTAAAAAAAAAAAAGCATAGTAGAATATTTAAAAACTGTGTATTATAAGGTAAAATTAATTTCTGGAACAAACTAGTTATCCGTAAAGTTCGCGAGTTCTTATCTGTGGGAAAAGTGGACGAAATTCCCCTGATAACGGGAAATGGCCTGAGGAGACTCCGAGTTTGGAAATACTTTTTTGATAATGTCTTAAATGTGAGCTACGATTAAAAAATGATATGATGGCTTTTTGACAAATGTTACAAAAAACAGTGCATAGGATTGACGGCTTGAGAAGCATGTCTCTGGTACTCGATGACCGCAACTTGTCTGGAGAGACAGCGGTTACGAAAAAGAAAAAAAAACTCAACTCTTTTACATAATTATTAAGAGTACAAGAAAATGGTTTCGTTTAAATTCTAATTCTTTTCCACGTGTTGATTTTATGTCTAGATATGATCTTATATCAAGACATAAAATCATCTCTAGATATAATATCATAATTTAATTGCATTAAAAATATTTAAAGGAAATATTTTAAAACAAAAATGTGAATAAAATAGTGAAAGTATGAAGTACACAGTGTTAAAATGCAACTTACGTAATACAAAAAACAGAAAAAACGTTTTGAAACAATAAAATGAATGCTATACTGACTAGGCTAGGCTTTAAACTAAATTCAAAGGAAATATGTTTGTCGAAGGAGGCACGTTTGGCAATACGCAACATTGTTGGGATCTTAAATAAATTTGAATCGGATTGTCATTCGTGCTGATAATAGGTTTAATTTATTAAAAAAAAACATTTATAGTTTATATTATTAAATAAATTATTAAAATTACGCGAAGGTAAAACATTGAAGAAGTTTGTTTAATTTAAAAATTTGGGTATAGATTATAATTACCTCATTCATTTATGTTTTTCACCTGGAGAAAGTAAGCTAAGCCGTACCTCATTGTTTTTAATAAATATTAAAATTGCATGATATACGCAACAAGATGTTTTCTCGAAATCGGTTTGGTGATATAAAATTAATTATAAATATTTCTCGTCAAATAATTCGAGAATTTTATTAAATAAGACTTCCTGGTCTTTAAATAATTTCTTTATGGGTTTGTTTTTTTTATTATATATATTTATTTTAATAGTTTCACTTACCTTAAACAGCAATATTCAGGAGAATATAAATTAAGCACTCTGCATAACTTTGATCGCAACTTCTGAACGCAGCAACGGCGAACGTGGAGTCCGGCGCGCGGGAAACTAACTGTCAACTGCGGGAAAGCGCGGGAAAGCGCCCGTACTTACGTCCTCTCTCCACCAATGGCGGACGTCGGACGCCTCCGCGGACTAATCTCCACCAATCGAGTGAAAGGCGAAACATTAAGGGTTTAAAGGTTTTTTCATGTCTGTAGCATTGAATCACTTCCATTATCATACGCTTGCGAAACGCATTTGGATTTGCTTGTACACAGTATTTTCTATCAATACACAATATTTTACTATAAAAGTATCTAACAAATGTACGACCATTATCAGAAAAAGAAAAGGTGGCAAACTTAAAACGATTTCACTGAAGCATTTACCCGGTGTCGGCACAGACTAGTTTAGAGCTCGCATGGGCTCTAAACTAGTCGGAATGGTCTCGCATGGGCTCTAAATTAGTCGGACACTGTGAGGGAATCAGTATAGTCGTTTTAATTTATGTAATAATTGTATTAATACAATTTGACGTACAAACGTTGGTTACTGTTTATTTCTAGATTACGTTGAATTGTCCGAAGTATAGTAATTATCAGTATCGGCTTTTCATTGACAGATAAAAACATCAAACGGTACTCTTTCGATAAACACAAAGCTCGCCGGAATCTATGACTAAACGTAATAATCTCTAATCCATTCAAAAGCCTGATGCTCGAGTTGAAATATTAGACACGCGTTTTTTATACTAAGTTTGCTGTCTATAAATAAATTAGCACCAATAGCTTAATGGTTAAGGGTACTGATTTCAAATCACATGGTCGACAATTTAAATCCCACCATTCGATTATTAATGTAAACCATATCCAAGCACAAGGTTAAAGCTAAGTTGGTGTGGTATAAGATATCGTATATTAACAAAAATCTGCTAATATTTTAACTACAAATGAAATGCAAAAATTACTGTGTGAATGTGTAGGGGTGCTGGAATAATACATCGAAGGTATTGTGTTTGCAAGCGACATTGGGAACATAATTCCTTCTAATAATCAGATACGGAGAACAAGAATAGCTTTTGTAGTATTAAGTAGACCTACAGGACCTTTGTCCTACGTAATAATGTAACCGTAAAACGAATTCCTAATTCATACACTAAGAGGGAAATATGTTTTTATACAGATTGATTCATTATATGTACGGTAACAATTTATCTTACTGTATGCAAAGTACAAAACAATAGCAAGCCATTTTAGATAAAACAAAATATCTCTAAGAAGAACGCAATTAAATTAACTTTTTAATTATCGATTTACCATCACATATATACTGAATATTTGTTACTATATAGAATATTTGTTTGAAGCTAACCATAGATTAGGAAATATTTTCTAAAAAATTTAATTTAAATTTTTGACAGCTCACTAGCGCCATCTCACAACGTACAAAAAATGTCATATGGTCCTTGTCATATAGTGTGACAAGATTATTTGGTTCAGTAAGAAAGGACTTTTTAGTTAGGTTAATGTATCATAAAATATGTGACGTCAAACTTGACATTTCAAAAATAATTTAATTTAGTTCGAATATATAAATTTAACATTTACAATGGGCTTACGATACCGATGTTATTTCGCAATGAAGTTATAAGTTTCACAATTTGAAAAAGTCAATTTAAACTTTCGATTTGCTAATTCATTAATCTTAATTGGTTTTTATATCAAGTCATATTTACATTAGCTATGCTCTGGCTTCTTTTCGTCATAAGAGACAGATTAAAAAAGTTATTTAAGTTACACTGGTGTTGTCATATTTATAGGTATAGAAAAATTGCTTTCATAAATATTATAACTGTTTAACGGAACTATTGTCTTTGTAAGAAGTGAATGTAATAGTTGGGAACATGAATCGCACACTGGACTATGAAGGGGGGAGGTGAAACAAGGAATAAAGGTCAATATTGGGAACCAGAAGCGTGGGGCGCCCTGTTTCCTCTGGACCGACGTAGTGTGGACTGAGGGAAGTCGCCGGTTGCGCAAGGCAAAGGACCTCATCCTGTATAAGGTTTTGGGGAAATCCCGTGGAGCAGTGCGCAAACAAATGCTGATAATTGAGCCATTGACGTCGATCCCTTAAAAAATCTAAGAATCAAGGCAAACATTTTAATTATTTTACAGTAACAAGTTAAACTTTTGTACACACACTATAAGATAATTAATATCACTCATTAGATTTTTTATTTATAGTTATAATGGAATTGTAGTATTTTAATAGTTCAAAATAAAGTCAAGATTGTTACTGCCAGTGCCATTTCCTTTGACAATTCCGGCTACACTGAGAATATTTAACTGTTATACATGTCATATAGAACCTACACAACTATGTGCTTAGCTAATGTATTCATGTAGCTTGGTGTTGTTAATTGTTTTGTGAATCTTAATTCTGCTGTTAGTCCTTAATCTGTATGTAAGTGAAAACTTAAGTAACCATTAAAGGATTTTAAGTACGATACTGCTCAGCATTTGAACATCTGGGAAGCTCATAATTAGAGATACGGAAAATTCGCAAAAAAAATCACCAATTTCGCATTTATTCGCATTTATGTGTAATTTTCGCATTTGTTCGCATCTATTTCGTAAATATGAAATTTCCGTACCTCTACTCATAATGTATTTAATGTCGTCAACCGTTTTACTTTAGGTTGTAGTATAATAGTGCCATCTTTTGTATTATAAGACCACTATAAGTAAACAAAAAAAGTAATCCTTAGTGTAATGTGATAAAAGAAAGATAAAATAGATGGCGCTATAGTTATTCTGTTATGGAAGATTAAAAATACTACTATTAAAAACTCAATACAAATTAAACAATTATAAATTAGTTTTCTAAATAGATGTTTGCTCTAAATGAGAAAGATACCACTGTAGAATGTAAAAACGCTGTTGGTATTTTTTTATTATAAGATATGTCTATGGTCAAAATTGTGCAGCCAGCCTATGAAATGTAAAAAAAACAAGCTGTAAATTGATAACTGTTTGTACTTCTACAATCTGTGGTTTCCGATTGCTTGTCGTTTCCCTGCTAAGCTGTAAATTGTAATTTGTTTGGAAATCAATATAATTGTATTTGTATGTGAAACAGCAAGTTGAAAATTCATCGATTGTCTATTACGTAGATTGTGATTTCTCATTAAGAAACTTTTTTAAACCAAAAGGTAAGATTTTTACATCGTTATTTCGAAATACAATTAGGTTAAGTTTTCAACTCCGGTTTTTAGTCTTTTTATTTTGAACCAACTTTTACTATTTTATACATCTAAATAGATAAGTGGTGAGCAAAGACACATTACAGATTTTAAATTCGATACCATACCTTACGTTTATTTCATTGCATCAATTTTACCGTGACACTTCAAAACATAACAATAGACAAGGTTTAAACAATTTAAGTGCTTACAATTTGTGCAATATCTTCAACGAAAATTCCAGAATGTCGAACCAAGACGAATCTCCTCTACCGGAGGGCTGGGAGATGAGGACCAGTCGGTCGACGGGTATGACATACTTTCTCAACATCTACACGAAGAAGTCGCAGTGGGAGAAACCTGAAGCTCCAGCTGACGCTGGTGAGATCCGGTGCAGGCACATACTGGTCAAACATGCTGAAAGTCGTCGTCCATCGTCGTGGCGCGAGGAATCCATCACGAGAACTAAAGATGAAGCTTTAGAACAGCTAAAGGCATACCGTAAGCAGATTGTTGGCAATGAAGCCACATTTGTTGATCTTGCATCTAAATATTCTGACTGTTCATCCGCTAAACGGGGTGGAGATCTCGGTATGTTCAAGCGTGGACAGATGCAAGCGCCGTTTGAAGAGGAGGCTTTTAAACTTAAAGTTGGTCAGTTAAGTAAGCCAGTGGAAACGGACTCTGGTTTTCATATTATTTTAAGAACTATGTAAACAGATCCCAAGTTTCTTTTATTTCAATTATTATTCAAGTTTGTTTGTAATATTTCGACCCAGATTTCCATAAAAAAAATTATCAATGAAGCACTTTAGAAACATAACGTAATACAGCTATAAATCAGTTTTAAACATTACTTATTAAAAGACAATATTAATAGAGATGTACAGAGAGATCCCGAATATTTTACTATCTAAAGAAATTCTTAATGATTAGTCCTGGACTTAAATTGTAAAAATTCCATCCTGATATGTTATCAAATATCTCTTCAAGATGTTAATAATGTTAGAGTATGTTCAGCCTTATTACTTCATTGGTATACAATTTTTTTCAATAACTGTATAAATTTAACCATATTTATCACTGATATTGTCTAATAATATCAAAAAATATTGTGGATGCTATGTCTTCAATTATCTAGGCGGCTCAAGCTAAAGGGATGTTCTAAGCCTCCGGTATATATATGAAGTATTGAATAATTCTCTCATCATCTACATATTCTTATCTCTCTCACATAGGATTGACAACACCAAGTTTTTGTCTATGAGATCAATCTAACATCCATCAAGTTATTAGTACCTTTATCATGTCACTCTAAACATAATCCATCCATCTTTAAGCCTACCAGTGTACCTTTCCACATACTTGGGATAATGGTTTCTGATAGAAAATAACAATCAACTAAGACAATGATTATTGTAAACTTAAAAATGTATAAAGCATTTGTTTATATTAAGGCAGTAAAATGTAATTTGAAGTTGTGTATTTCATTTAAATAAATTTCTCTTTCATTTGTTGACTTTATTTTAAGGTTCCTATAATATGATGATGATGTACTTAGTCATGTAACTGTCAGTTGCAAACTTTGTCTCCGAGAATGAGATCCAAGGTGACCTATAATATAGCCAAGCTTTGATAATGCTCAGTTTGTGTTCATTACCCTGGCCACAGTTCTTGTTAGTTCTTAGCGTGTATTGCTACATTGGTTACAAAATGATTCAAATTGACAGTTTAATTTTGCAAACAAAACTACTTTGTGTAACTACTTTTGGTTAGATTCCAAAATATCTATGGAAACTAAACTTTCAATTCAAACCCTTATTAGCAATCTACATGCAGTTTTGATTGACTGTATAAATTTATTCATTATAAGATTTATTTAACGGCAACATTCTAACATCATCATGGCCTTTGCCCACTGCTGGACAAAGATCTTCACTAATATTTTCCAAAATATTTGATTACAAACATTTGGTCATTATTTAATAAACTAGTTCATCAATTTTTCTCTATGGAAGCAACATAACTACAAGTCTACAGATGATGGTCACAAACAGATGTATCTTCTGCGAGGAGGGATTTAGGTATGAAATAATTGTGTATTCAACATTATTTTAATTTATTTAATCTTTGCTCACCACATTCGTTATTTAAAAACAATACAACTTCAACATTAATTTACATAACTAACAAGTAATCTAACAATCGTTTGACATTTAATAAATTATTTTGTTATTATTTTTGTTAATCTGTTGTAATTTTTTTTTTAATTTTTACACTAAAGAAGCCAAGCTCGTCCTCCGTAAAGCCAGCCACTTCACAGAGGACAATTTTTATTTATTATTTTCCGACCAGTACGCATTATGGCACTTAATTTTTTAAACGCCTTAATTATTGAAAGCCAGTCACGGTTGCTTTTAAAAAGTCGTACTCGTCCATTTATGTCCGTATTTAAATTTGTTGTGGGTTAGTTAACAAATGCGTCTGGTCTGGATTGTTTCTAATGACGAGAATTGCATCTAGAGTTGATTCTTTTACATTCTGCGGCGCCGGGGTCCAGATCGGGCCGATGATGGGCGGAGATCGTTTTCCTCCCCACGCACTGAATTTTACTTTCCTTTTGCCGTCAGTTTTTAACGTGACGTCTGAGTAAGTGTGGCCTGGCTTGAAGACCCGTGGGAGACTTTCCATAAAGCTCTTATAAGGAAGAGCCTCTCGGAGCGCACGATCATGAACCTTAGTACTGAGTGCAAGGATCTTGATAGGATGCCGCTTATCCACGGACGGGACGAACTGAAATCCCCTTAAATCCAACCTCTTGCTATTAGGAGAGTAATTAGTAACGATACGCGTGAGTTCGGGCACGGTAGTGGAAAAGATAAATTTTGTTCCTTTAGTTCCTGATTTGTAGACCATCTGCCCGCTCCGCTTGCCGCCCCACGGACTGAACCGCACTCTCTTCGGCATGCTGGGCTCTCGAATGTTTGCGGCGCGCTTCCACGTCCACATGTGCTCGATGTTCGTCTTGTCTCTCTTCCCTCCCCATGGACTGAAGTTCTTCTTCTCGAAATCGTTAACTAGACTGAATTCTCGTGCATTTTCATCAGCGACATTGGATATGTTTTGTATCATTACTCCATTATCCTCTCTATCTTCTTCGGGGCCGTACGCTGTTTTGTCAATGTCGGCGATGGCGGCAACATTCGGAGGCCAGTTGCCGTCTCTCCCTGTGTTCTCGTAATCGACCATCCGTCGATTTCTTTTTAAATCAGTCATTGGATTGTCATCGTTTTCGTAGTACTGCGTGTGGGAGTCGGTAAGGGGCACGTCGTTGATGTAGTCGAACTCGTTGCGGGCGGGCAGGTTGTAGTAGGCGGAGAAGGGCAGCTGGGAGTAGAGATGGCGGAGTCCAAGTTGTCGAGTAGCGCCTCTGCGCCGGGCCCGCTGCTGCTGACGTACTGCGGCCGCGCGCCGCCGACGCACCAGCACGCCAGGAAGAGCCAATAGAAAGTCATGATTCTGAAACAAAATCAAAATATTGTAAACACGTATTAATAATAATATTAAAATATTAAACTTAGACGAATACTGGTCGTTCATTTTATTATATGAGTTCGTGTAAATTGAAAGATATGTCACTACGTTTGGTAAATAAGCCGTTTAATATGCTGGTCCGAGTTACAAATGAAGAAACCTTTTCCACTGTAACCTAGTTATCTTAGTTCTTATAAAGAAATAGATCTATTTTCGCCGTTTCTAGTAATGTTAGGAAAGTTTAATATGTACCTATATTTTGTTAGTTAACTTAACCCTCCGCAGCGGGCGCTGTACGTCTGCTGAAACAATAAAAGATCCCAAAAGATAACATAAAATGAGTTTTTGCTACAGTTTGTTCGTTTTTAGTTGTCTTAACGAACGTGTGAGTTTACTTGGCGCTAAGAAAACATTTCTCCCTACGAATTTACCCCGTATTCCTAAATATAACTAATATTCAAATCTACTTTCTAATGAAACTAATGAAGAACCAAGTTTCTCGTTTTAATTATCATTTTCATTACGTTAAAACTCGCAATAGCAACTACTGTACGAATGGATCGCCTGCTACAATATCACCATACAGTAGACAGGCGTCTAGTGGAGGACACCATTTCGTTTGATGCGTGCTTGTCAGTGGCCCCCTTATACACCATGGTAATGGAACGCAATTCGCTTAGACTCTAGCTTTAGTCTAATAAACACGCGAGCTTCACTGCCTATTCTGGGGAGGACCAGTCCGCTCGTAGCTGGAAGATGTAGAGTCATTGGTACATACTTGTAAACATACCACTTTATCCATTATCACGCTTACGGGCAATTAAAAAGTGTGATGTAGTGAAAATAATACGCAGCGTACAGCCTCAACATCTTGCTGTTATACAATGTAGCTCGTTTGATTAATTAAAATATAAGACAACATATAACTTCCGGTGTTTGTTCCAAAATGTTTTTACAACACACAGCGTGATATGACTCCGTCCAGCATCTACTCGTAGATATTATTGATCTCGTCTTATAACAACTTTGAACTGTTGAATAAACTGCGTTTGATTTCATATCTCATTCATAAAGATGTTGCCGCTTTCAACTTGCAAGTACGCGATCATGTTATGTTCGCAGAGTTACATAGAGTCGGGTTCAATGGAAATGAAATATTGAAACGAAATCTATATAAATAATTTGACCTTTATAAGACAGATTTATTGTATGTACAATTTACACGAAAAATTAATAAATTAAATGCATAGATAATAAATGAAATTTACTACCAGTGAGATGTGTATATTTAATTTCTCATTTCAATTGAACGCCTTTTTTAGTTCCGTGGAATGCACGGATTAGGTTTGATATCTCGAAAGATCAACAAAAAACTTGTGAACTCATTACTTTATGTATTTAAAATAAGAAGCAGTTAAATGCGGAACAAGGACCGTATACTGTTGAAGGCATCGGGGAAGGCCTATGTTTAACAATGGGAAGACTAAGACTAAAGCGCCAATAGCCTAATGGTTATGAGTACGGACTACCGATCTAGCGGTCGTTGTTTCTAATCCCGCCATTCGACTATTGTCGCAAACGATATCCTCATTTAAACTTTTTCAAGCTTACCAGGAATGGTTATAAGAAATATTAGTAAATTAACAAAAATCTAGTAAGATTTTACTAAAAAAAAAAACAATGGTCATGATATATTTGTTATTGAATCTATTGCATTTTAATTTAATTTTTAATAGATTCGTCATGGTTATTGTTATTTTTGTGACATCATGAAAATGATGTCACGGCTGAAACAATGATTGCTGAGACACTGAAATATTTCGATTTCGGTGATACAAATGTAACAATAGGAATTGTATTATTTAATAAATATTTACGTAATAGATGTACTTGTTCTGTAATATTTTAAGAGAGACGGTGGCGGAGTTAATCGTATACTCGTCCAGGTTCAGGTCCAGGTTCGATCCCCGTATTCTACAGTCACTGTTGTGTTTTTATTTAAGATTATTTAATTTCATATATACAATCGCTGACCCGGCAAACTTCATACTGTAAACAGTGAATTCTTTAATTTTTTAAATACATATTCTGCTATTGACGTCAGGTCAGCTAGTAAGATATAAAAAAGACTGGACTTTTAAGTATTATTAGGAATCGATTGTATTGGAGTTTATAATACTGTTGTTTTTAGACATTATCAAGCATTTTTTTTAAATTTCTCTGTCCGTAAGAACCACTTACCACTTCAAGTGACATTCTAAAAGAATTATGGAAATCGGTTCTGTTGCTCTCGAGATATGCGCATTTTATTTTTATATTAAAGATTTTTCCAATATTAATAATTCTTATAAATTGTTTAGAGTTGGCTATGCGTTATATTAGACTATAGTCTATCTGTTTTTATATTTTATCCAAAGCCGATTTGCCGTTTTGGAGATACGTGACAACAAATATCCATCTATACAATTTTTTTTCCTTTATTACATTAGTAAGAAGTGAGTTTAATAGAAGATAATAATAAATAAACATTTTTATATGGACAGTAGTGCGGACGGCAGGAAGTCGTTGGATGCGGAAGGAGGAAGGCACGTGAAACGCATTGGGAAGGCCTATGTGCAGCAGAGGGCAGATGCTGCTGATGATGATCAAATGGAAATTTCAATAAATACTTAATGATCTCTATTGTTAAAATTGATAAATTATTTGATAGTATGCTGTATTTGGTGTTTGTTTGATCAAAAATCACGATTAAGGTGATGAGATTGAATATGGATGACTATAAAGGTAGATGAAGACCGAAGAAGATGTTGATGAATTGTGTGAAAGAGGATATGCGTAAGAAGTGTGTGAGTTTAGATATGACGTCTGAGTGAGATGTATGGAAGAGTACTACATACTGTGCCGACCCTCTGTTGGGAAAAGGACAGGTTGATGATGATGAAACAAGAATTACGGCGTATATATTAATTCGGAAATAGATGTGTTATAAATAGAATTCAATTTTTTTTAAATATTTCGTCAATCAAATAACAAACTTTAAAAAACAATTCGTTTTTTTATTGTTATCTAGTTTTAATATATAATGTGTTAATAAATTAAGAGTTATATAAATGAATGACATCTTACTATAAAATAATAATTGTTAAAAAAATAAATAAAAAGTGTGAATACTTCATACATAGGTGTAATACAACAAAGGTACACAAAGTAACGGGTTTACCTAGTACAGGGCAGAGTCAAATTGGAGTTGTTACGAAAAATGTTTTATAAACCCCACAAATAAATTTCTTTATTTTTAAACTATATTTGCTTGTACAAATCCGCATAGAAAGTCATATTTACTTTACAATTAAAACTTTCATGAAACAATACTTTAATTATAATAACGGTTTATGTGTAAAACGGTGTAGGTACAGACTACTTTACTCCGTTTATCGATCTTAACGTCAGTTAAATACTTACTATAATTACTGTAGTATTTAAATAATAAACGTACAGGGATATTTAATAAAAAAATGTACAATTATATATACTGTAAGACACGATGATGATCATCACCAGATGATGATGTAACGATCTCACCTGTATAATTTACAGCATAACAGCGAGTCACAGAACACACACAACACTCGACACGTGTAAACAACTGCTGGTATACGGCGCAGGAACGGATCCGGCGGCCAACGCTAGTGTTGTGATCGGAACGCCGCGCGCTACCTTTTATATAGCCTGCCTGTAACAAATGAGGAGCGTCGACAGAAACAGCCCGCGAATCATTATCATCTCACTTCGTTAACACGAACATTTACCATTAATATCTAGACAAGTAAGAACTAGTAAGATCAAAACGTACTTATTCTGAGTTTTTTCATGAACAATTAAAGGAATTGCAATATTGTTGTTGTGTATGCGTTATTTGAAAAACTTACGAAATATGTTCAAACATTTTTCACTTTGTAAAACAACGTAGAGATTAGTATATTATGTTTTGATGTGATTTTGTTAAGGACTCACAGATTAACTGGCAATGGTGTAATTGTATATATTTTCAAAAGAAAAAGAAATTTGATGAAAGATAATATTTCCGTCGCGTCTCATCTGTTTTGCGGACCGTACATATAGCTACCAACTGTTGAATTGCAATGGGCCATTCCCACCGCATCGTAGGACTCTGCCGACCCCATACTTCATATTCATTAGTTTGCCGTGCTAAAATTATTTGCTTCCATTGTTACCCCTTGGCATTCGCTGCGTCCATTTTCCTTGAAATATATCTATATTTTTATATTTATCTTGTTATGATTTTCAATTTACAGTATCGATTTTGTTGTAATTGCAAAGGAATGCTGAAACACAGTGCAACAGTGCACAGTGCGAGAGGCAAGGCTGCCAGAAAATTATGTAAATGTTTAAAGTCAATAAAGCAGTAGTATTATGATTAAAATTACTCTGAGTTGTGTTAGATGATACTTAGATTTGTTGAAAAAATCTGCACCCTTCATCATCATCCACGAAGACCGCTGTCCGGACGGCATCATCGTCCCGAAACTTTCTATCCAAACTCTTACGTCTTTTATTTGACGTGACTATGGGTATTTACTATAGAAATAAGTTTTTAAAAACGCAGTCTTCCATCTCGTTTACATTGAAGTTAACAGTGGTATCATTGCTCAACCTATATTGGTGTACATTTTTATAATATATAAATAAAAATAAACAAAATCCAAAGTAATATCAACATGTAAGGTTTTTAGTATTGGATTTTCAAGTTTGTATTTTTTTTACTTTATTCAAGTTATACAGCATTTTACATAAAAATAAATTTAGACGGTTGATAAAACCCCCAGGGTTTATGCTCAACCGCTAGTCGCTGCTGCTTACATTAGCGACGATTTTGCATACTGTTTACTTATTTACAACTTATAACTAGATATTGGGTTAAAATGTGGTTACGATTTTTTTTTGTTAATTCAACTCGGTTATATCTTATCTACTTAGATATCCTTTTCCGCATGTTTTACGTAAAAATGTAAACAAGATTTTTGTTCCAGCTAATTTATATCTCGTAAGTTAATTGAACCATTCTAAAGGTATTTCATAATTTAACATTTACTTTGTTACAAAAGGTTTTTTTTAACATTTCCCTAAGGATTTTTTCTATACTATAATAATTAAGAAGTCTTTTGCTTTTTTTTTAACCGACTTCAAACGAGAAGAGGTTTTTCAGCCTAACATGTTGTTTGTTACGTGTGTTACCACGGAACGTTGCCACTGGCTCGGATTTTTTTTTTTTCAATTATCTCATTTTTTTTTGGAGCCTATCGGTTTACTAAAACTGTACTGTTGATAACACGAAGGTTTCTTCCATACTGCCGTCTTCCAGCAATGTTTAATTTAGATCAGTCCACCATACGGGGTCATATGCGTGTCTTTTCAAGAACCTTATTCAATCATCAGCCATTTGTAATACAAGAGTATTAGAGGCCAAACTACTACCTATGTTTCCATCTGCAGAGTTTTTAATAGACACTGAGGGATGTATTTAGTGTTAGAAAGTCTGCATTACGCTACCGTCTTAACGAACTCTGAGTCGACATTAAGGTAGTGAATGAAATATTATTTAGAAACTGTACAAGTAATATATAAAATGCTATCACCCTTCAGTTCGCGGTATCCTAAATATTTGTATCCATAATTGTATCCATTCGTATCCATCGGCCACGCGATCGTCGCGAGCTCCCAGTTGACAAATATACGTTTGTTTTTGAAAATCCGCACGAACGCTATCCATTGTTCTCAAATCAATGTCGTTACGGAATCAATAAAGTTTTTGGAATTCCTGTTAAATTGAAGATGATATGAGATCTCATTTGACAAATTCAGTTCATTGTTTTATTGCTGCTTTAAGGCGTCACACGGACTTCAATTGACGTCTATGAGTATACACGTAACAAATAAAGTATTTCAGTAAAATATTTCTATAACTAAATATCATCATTAACCTGCCTTTTTCTGATAAAGGGTCGGCACAGTATGTACTCTTCCATACATCTCTGTCAGCTTATATCTGAACTTACATACTTAAGCATATCCTTTCATACAATCCATCCTCAACTTCTTCAGTATTTCTCTACCTTTATTTTTATACCTAGATGTGTTTTATTAAATTATTAATAGACTTGATTTTATTAATTTTTATTTAGAAAAAAATGGAGTTTTGGCCCACTTTATTTTTTGATAAGCCAACACTGTGTTTTAAATTATTTAATAATTAAAAAAGACTTAATCTTTATTTGCGTTTCATTTACTTGTATCAAATGTAACGATTTTCGTGTGATAAGCACTCGCAGTGTCGGCTCTTAGATTTCTTAATACAGTTGTTATCTTTAATTTGTACGTAGCCGTTTTTAGGAGATGATAAAATTAACAAGGCGTGAAGATAAGGCGCTCCGTAATAACTAGGAGTATTTTGACAGGGCCGGGCACCTGACACTTTTAAGTTGATTGAATGAAAACACGCCTAGCGAACCGCGGCTACACCTGCCCTGCCCGCCCACAGACTAAATAACCAATAGACAAGCCAATTATTTGATCCTTAAGTTGCCATAGTAGCTTCAGGAACTGACATGGCTTTACAAAATAGAATTGTTTTTATCAAAACGATAATATACATATTTATTGAATACTAACCTTCTTGACTTTGTTAGTGTTTTAATAAAAATAACTTAATTAAGCCTATATAATAATAAATATCTAGACTATTTATTTATTTAAAACGTTGTACACAAAACAAACAAAACACAATTTTAGTAAGACAAGAACAATGGGTACTGGCGAGCTTACCTCTTCAAGAGATCGTTTACTGCTAACCCCTTGATATTTGAATACTGTCTGGTGGGTGAACTAAATATACGACAAATACTGTTTTTTTTACAAAATTTTTAACAGATTTTTGTTAATTTACTAACATTTCTTGTGACCATTCCTGGTAAGCTTAAAATAGCTTGTGTTATGATATGGTCCACGACAATAGTCGAATGGCGGGATTCGCACCTACAACCGCTAGATCGGTAGTCCGTACCCTTAACTATTAGCCTATTGGCGCTTAAACCTTACATTTTTTTTAACTAATATAATAGACTACTTAAAGTAGTAAACATAATATATACACGTACATAAATACTATTTTATTTTTACACAAAATTTTATCCAGACCCATAGATCTGTTTGGGAGATACTTGGCAAGAAATACCCATTAGAATTTTCGCATTTATAATATTTAGAAAAGAGTTTATCTTACAATATTAATAATAAATAGAAAAATTAGATAATTGAAGGTTTCGATATTATGGATGTTTGTTATGACTTATATTCAAAACAGATAGACAGATCTTGCTGAAATTTGTCATAGATTTAAAACATAATCAGGACGATGGCATAGATTACAACTTTTTTTTTAATATCGACCAAACGGAGTCATTGATGACAGATATATTTTTTTACGCGGTATAAGCTAGTGCTTGATCGCTATTCCTCTATTAAGTGTAGATGCAGTCTAAATATGATACGCGCTAGCTTAACAAATGCCTATTCACTCTACTCTTAAAGGCTCCGAGGTTATATTTGGACGGAAAACTGACGCCGGCAACTTGTTCCAATCCTATGCAGTACGCACAAGGAACGATATCTCGAATCACTTCGTTCGAACGCCTGGCCCAACTACATAAGGACGGATGTCCCGCCGTGTGGTAAAATGGTGATGGGGAAATTATTTTATTATAATATAATAATTTCTTTTTTCTTCTTGATAGATTTGCATTTATTACGCGATTGATATTGCCCTTGAGTTTGTGTTGTTTTACTGTATTCCTGGAATGCTTGTGGGAAGGAATGCGACGGGGACCAACGGACAGTGGAATTATATAATATTTATAGCTTTGATGGGAGTGTACACTCTATGTGATTCCTATGAAATTTCAAAGGAGAGCACAATGATGCAGAGTAGTAGACAGTGCAGTATTTGTTTGTAGAAAGCCCTATTACTGACATAATACTAATGTTCATACTTCCAAACAATTCTGTTCTACTGTTCTTCAATTTTACAAATACTAGTGAGAAGATATATAAAGTGACAGTGTGACTGGATGACATTTTCAAATGGATAATTAATAAAAAGAATCAAGGGTCCTCCAAGAGAAATGTACCTCTTTCGCAAAGGCCGCCAGCTCTCCTCTAGTGTTGCGGATGTCCATGGGCGTCAATGATCAATTTGCTCGTTTGTCCCCTACTTTTATAAAATAAATATTTTTGACCGTTTAGATAGGTATGTATATTTTCTTATAAAGTCCCGTAAAGAGGCATCGAAGTTTTAAAATGGAACGATTTAAAATTGTGCCGAGTGCTGAATTGTCGTAAGGAACGATATTGCAGTTTCTTTTCATTGTGTTCAATATTTCCCATCTTAGCCGTCTTATAAATTATACTTGAAAGTCTCATTTGAGTTATTACTGATACATTTAAATGAAATATTCCGATACGTTAAGGATTACTTAACGAGTCTCTGAGTTGCAGAAAACTTGTGGTATACAAGTTTAACCTGCAACAGAAGCAAATTCAGACTATCAAAATGTAAAAAAAAGTCACTTGAAGAATATGAAAATGTATTTATAAGTTATTTTGAGATTAAACATTTAACAACAAAGTTACAGTGATAATTAGGCATTTAGTTTTCTAGCGTACAACTATTGACACATCCATTATAAACAGTGACGTCTAAACAAGATGGCGGATAGCATTTTGACACATTGAAAATTAACCGCCCATGTATTAAATCATGTCTGTCTGATATGAATTTATATGTTAATTTTATAACATGAAATATACAATTGTTTCAGATCGTTGAGCTGTCGTCCAGTATAAGTCGGATATGGTAAGTCATTTGCATACGAATTTAAGGTTATGATATACAAGAATGTTCAAGTATAGAAGCGTGGGTTTTAAAATTATCGGGACCGATTTTTTTTTCAGAACGGATGTCATTGGGCATTGTAGTCGCGCTTTTGCCTTCTTATCAAATCTAAAAAAAAACTTTATAATGCAATATAATCTATGGTATGTTTTTATTAGAAATTCAAGTTCTGTTCGGAGGGCGATTGTCCGCTGTGGGTGCTGGCGGCGCTGCACGCCATCGGTAGCCTGCCCGCTCAACAGTTCCGAACTCTTCTGCATCATCTTACCGAAGAGCAGCCGGTGAGTATATGCAAACTTAATGGTTCGTACGTCTTAGTATCTACCACGCCTACGCGACGCTACGTTACACTGGTACAATATTTTTATAATCCAGCATTTTTTGGGTAAGTTCCGAGGCCCTCTGTTCGGCTTCAACTAAATCTGGCATTCTTATATTAAAAAAAATATTTAACCATGTTCCTTTGCAGGCGTCGTCGATATTTGTTAACTGAATATCAATAGATATGATGAAGATAAATTCGTTTGAATTATTCTAAGCGTCTTGCTCTATCAATTTGAGATGTAAATTTACATTTTACAAAGTTCATGACGAGTGCATAATGTTTGCACGTAGACAAATAACAAATTGAGTTTGTCACCTGTCGACGTGACTGTTGTTATATTTTCCGTTAAAATAGAGAAAGAATTTTTAATAGATTTTTTTACACTAATATTTGCAGAATAAAGGTGAATTTATTATACATCATTTTACTAATATTATGAATACGTAAGTTTGGATGGATAAGTAGATATTTCACCACGGATCTCCAAAAAGGCGCAATAGATCTTAATAAAATTTGTTAAATCAAGTTCTCTAAATCACGACCGTGATTTAAGGACAGCATACTGTGGAAGGCATTGGGAAAGGCCTATGTCCAGCAGTGGACAGACAAGGGCTGATGATGATGAAGTCCCGCGCTGACGGACTCGCAGGCGACAGCTAATTTGTTACATATTGTATTTTAAGACGGCAAGCAATTTACTAGTCCCTCCTGATGGTGTGAAGTCGGATTCAATGGAAAAGAGAATTGCTAAACATATTTTACACTTATAAAGCAGTAATTACAGAGTGATGATGATGTCATCTGTGACCGGTCCGTCAATGGCGAACCTTGCTGTCTCCGGGAGTGGGATCTCAGGTGACTTGCAAATCCGAACTTAGTTTTAAAGGTCCGGTCGTTGCAGATAACTGTAGTATTGAAAGACGGTGGTATATGTGTATAATTTCTTATTACCATTGGAATTGTCTATAGTTACATAAGCGATATAACATTGTTTACTAATATTCGATGTGATATATATATATATATATATTAATTTTTCTAATAATGTAGGTAATTAATTGAAATTGCCGCCTTGAATAACCCAAATTCCATAAAGATGTAGAACAAAAACTTGACGAACCTTTGTAAATATTCCGTCGACAAATAACATTTGGTCTCGCACTCGGACACTCTCACCTAACCTTAACATAATAACGTAATAATGTATCACAAGGAAACCTCTGTTTGTACATACAAAGGGATTCTATTATATTTTTGAAATATCTAATATATATTCTTGTATTGTAGGCAAAATTTTGTAAATTAATATTACGTAATGAAATTAAAATTAAGTCGGCTAAGTTGCTGCCGCCGTGCGGAATTAAAAAAAAATAGCAGCCTATGTGTTTTTTTAAGACATTGTTTATTATCTACATTAAATTTCATAGAGATACGTTAAACCTTTTTGGAGGACATCTATCCGTCCGAAATTTCCCAGTTGTAAATTAGAAATATTTTATTATTGTTGCAGGACGATGGTATAATGGAAATATTAAAGAACACCAATTTATGTAAGTACTTATAGTCGAAGTCGATGGAAATGAGAAATTAAATTAAGAGATTTCACTAGCTAAGTCATGAATTGTAGCGTCTCGTGAGGAGAGCGCGCGCGCTGCAGCAGTGGTCCGCTGGACGCTGCAGCAGGCGCAGCGTTGTGGCTGCAGCGGCGTGCAACTTGCCCGGGACCTGCTCGTGTTGGGCGTGCCGCGCGCTCACGCCGCTGCTTTCGCGGAGGCCGCGGATAACACACGCGAAGCATACGTCGAGAATGCGCGGGAAAAAGCTTACATTGGTAAGGTTAAGTTAAATAGTCCATTCCAATCATTTAATTCTTTATAACTTAATTATGTCTATTTCAGTGAACAAACTGACGAATATTACTACAGCCCCTGGGCCTGAAGGGACAATAGATGTCGTCAAAGTGACTCTTCATTCAGACGACGTGTTCAGCGGAGAACAGGAGGTTACAGATCTATTAGTAGACAAGTCTATGTTGAAAACTATGCTTGAAGAGTTAAAGATAGCTCGAAAGAAAATGGAAGAAATTAGCACTGAAGTGAAATAGTCGCTGTTTGAATTTGTAATCATTTTGAAGTCAAGCTTGTAACATTTTGATTTTACTATATTTAAATGATAATATATAATTTTTTTTTCTTTAGTTAATTTTTTATTTCCCTTACTCAAGTCACCGTATTCTAACCGTGACATTCCACTGTCCTGAACCTTAACCTGAATATATATTTGTACCTATTGAGAATGGCAATTAGGTGTATGTTTATGTCTTTTTAGTAAAAATATTTTAAGTGGGAACTTATTTAAAGTAGTCCTTCTATAAAACTATAAACAAAATCTCAATCTATGATAGTTCGGTCCGCTCTTTGATTTTATAGTCTGTATTACTTAGTCTATGCTTTAAAACTTTGAAATTTGAAAGATGTATATTTTAGTTCATGTTTACTTTTTTAATTGTAACTTTTCTTAAGTTTTTTGCGAAAACTTGCACCTGGAATCGATTTAAAATAATTATTGTCAATATAATTTTCCTGTAGAAATAAGTTTAAACGTGGGTTATTCGTCTTAGGTAGGCCAATTATCATTTTAACTGACCTGCAATTACAGGTTATATTTTAATTACAAGTACCCTTTATAGAAAAAAAAATTATGAGATGGTGTTGTGTTATTAACTCTAATAAACTTAACCTCAAGTTTATCATACTTCTGTTTTTAATTTTAGAAAAATGCATATGTTATGTTCGATATGTAACGACTTATTGAATCAAACTGAGAGTATATACGCAATAAAATGCGGACATATGTTCCATCATAATTGTTTAGCGCAGTGGATAGCAAGGTATGTTTATTTATTTATTTAGTAAAAAACAAACACAATAAACTAACAACGTCGCCAAACTGCTTAGCAGTTTGATGGCGACATACCTTAATTATATGTTCTTGGTGTGGATAACATTTTATTTTCATTCATGTAACTATATAAATATATGCCCAGTCTTATTTACTGCTGACTTATCACAAGTAAGTAACAACTAAAAAGGAAAAATTATAATACATTATTGTATAATATGTATAATATACATAACCAATATCTATTTTTTTATTTTATTTAAGATCTAAGTCGTGTCCCCAATGCCGTAACAAGGTGACAGAGAAATGTATGTTCCGTCTCTACCCCACAATATGTAATGACAACACTGGTGATGATGCAGCAACTCTTCAATCCCGTCTAGACAATGTACAGCTCCAGTTGCATGAACAGAAGTCAGTGAACAAGGAAAAGGAAGAGAAGCTTAATTCTTTGAAATCTGAGTTATCAACTAACAAGTAAGTGATAAAAGTCCAAAAATAGCCTGTGAGGCAATTTTTTTGAATACCAGACATTATGTTACTTACTTACATATTTAAACACTTAACCAGATCAACATCATTGACATATACACTTATTTGAAATTTTCATCATCAACCTGCCCTTCTCATACAGAGGGTCGGCACAGTATGTACTCTTTCTTACATCTCCACAAGCCCTTATATCTTAATTCACTCCCTACCATACGCATATCTTTCACACAATCCATCAACAGTTTCTTCAGTCTTCCTCTAGTTTTGTATCCATCCACATTCACCTTTTTGTTTTTGTGATGTCCACATAATATGTCCATGAGATGCTAAGATGCAAAAATAAACACTGTTTTTTTATTTTGCAAAGGAGGTGCCATATCTTTTTTTTGCAGAGAGATGTTATTAACTTGTGAAGAGAGATTGGTACAGCAGGAGTCAGCTATCGCAGCATTAAAGGAATACAATAATTGTCTTAAAGCTGAAAGTAAAAAAGTGACTGCATTGCGAGAAGAGAATCAGAGTCTAAAGAAAAGTATCAGCACAATGCATAGGTAAGGTGTCATGATTTATTATGTTAGCACTGGCAGCACTACCTTTCAATAAGTTTTCACAAAGAAGTCCCGATATACAAGTGCCCTGAAGGACCCCTGCGATTCTAACTGGTAGGTGTCGCCCCAGGATGAATAGATTGAGTGATAGCCATATACTATTGTATAAAATAAAAATTATTTATGCTATATCTGTATTTAATCATCACTATTAGGTAACTTTAGAAATATTTAATTAAAAAAAATATGCTTTTTTTCATAGTTTTACATTTTTAGGCTACAGAAAGTATTGAATGCAACCAGCGGTGAAGTAGAGACAATGTTGGAAGGTTATTCCGATGTTAAAACGGTTGCTGTCTTTGCAACTGCTCTAAAAAGGTAATTTTCATTTTATAAATGTCAAAGCTTGCTATTTCATAAGAAAACATTATTAGAAAATATTAATAAACTACCTGTTCACATGCAGTTTCACTTGCATCACATTCTCGATTAATAGTTTTTTCCAATTTACTCACTACCTAAATTTAATAGTGTTAATATATAGTCTAAAACCTGTTGTATGTGTAGGGCTTGTTTCTAGAAAAAGAATTAATTATATCAGTAGTATGGTTGCTGAGATCTTACATAACAAAGTTAAAAAATTCTTCCTAAAATCGAAATAAGACCTCATATTTAATCTTTAAGACTAATTATGTTCTCTCAAATACTAAATATGTTTATAACTTTAAGGGCTTTATGTGAATCCGAAGCTAAGAAGAATGAGTTACGCAATCGTCTGGACGAAGTCGCCAAAATGCTTGTAGAAGAAACAAATAAACTCGCTGATGCAAGACAAAGCCTAAGGTATTAAAAAATATTTTAAAACCTTGTGACAAGTATTTCAATATATCATCAACATGCTCTCTTGCCTGCAGAGCAGTGGTCGTCATACTTTTCTATCCAAGGACCAAATAGGACAATGTAAGGTATCTGTGGTCCGCACGTTTGTGTACTAAGTACTTGACACAACTAATCTATTTAATTTTCTTATGAGCTGCTATAAATATAAGTTTTTTTAGAACTATTCTTTAATTTTGATGCCACTGAAAATCATTTTAAAGTTTATTAAAAATATTCATGATAAAAATAAAGGTTTTTTTCTTTGAAATATGTATATAATTTGAAAAGTTCAGGGGCTGCAATTATCTATCGGGCCACGTTTTGACGACCACTGCTACAAAGGGTCGGCACAGTACCTACTACTCTTGAATACATCTCTCAGCGGTCTTATCTAAACTCACACACTTCTTACATAATTCTCTCATACAACCATCCACACCTAGTTATATACCTTACTATATCTATATATCTGAATAATACGTTTAAAAATATGTAGCATCAAGTAAAATTAAATTGAATTGTCTCAATTAAGATTATAAAAACATTAGGTCAGCTGAAGATGAGATCCAAGAATACCGTCTGAAGGTGTTTCAAGATCAGAAACGTGATGCGGCAGAGGCCTTCGGTGTGGACACTGACGTTGCGGTAATGAAAGTTCAAAAGATGGACCAAGATACAATCAGTGTTGACAGCCCTAGCATTGTAAGTATTGAAATTCGAAACTTATATGCATGAAAAAATTAATTGTATTTAGCAATGGTTGCAATTAAAAAAGAATTGAAATTGTATTTATATAAGTATATTAAAATGTTTTTCAGAACTCTCTTGTGAATGCAATAGAGAACTCGGAATCTCCATATTTAAGACTGAAGCAAAGCATGCCCGCGCTGGCCGCCTTGCAGCAGAGGAACCCTCCCGCTGTCACTAACAGAGCTCTAAAGGTATGTCTAAACTTTTTTTTTATGAGAGATTGTTAAACATCTAGTATATTGGACCGTACTTAAAAAAAAGAGTATGCAGCTCTTGAGGCTCGAGTCCAACCTAGGCTTGTGTTTTTAAAGAAGAGAATGTCTTATGCATACTCCATGCCTCGGAATCCAATAATTAGCAGGGCTCACCCTATTCCCCAATCACTTCGGAGGAAGGGGCTTTATATCTACTAAAGCTTTTTTTGTTTCTGGGGGAAATCTTCGAAAGATACTGCGTTCTGGGGGCAAACAGGGTTATGTACTATTTGACTCACTAAACCCCCGGTGAGCACTCTCAAATGCAACTGAAGAGGGTTGCAAGATCTCCGATGAACGCACTGAAACATATCCACTAAAGGTTCCTCTCGTGCATTCTTAGCTGATACTCAAGGTCGTAACACGATGTGTTCCTTCATTGTAAGAAAGGCATTTCTTCCAATGCATTCTCTAATGGCCGCCTTATATGGAAGTTGAAATTTATTTCTTTACATAATTTATAAGTAAAATTTAATGTTTTTAAACAATTATTTATTAATTAATATTTTTACAGCCATCAGAATTCGGTATACTGAAGCCTGCGAAAAGTTCGATATTAAAGAAAACGTTCAACACGAACACAAGCATCTTCCACAAGAAGGAGCCCGCCAGACTGGACTTTGAGAATAATGATCAAATTATTAACTTAGACGTAACATATGACGGCCTAGGCGGACACTCTAAACCTAGTTTTTTCCCGGTGACTAAGTCACCTAAACCTAAATTACCAAAATTGACATCTAAACACAAGCTTAGACGACCTACTAATACTACAGGCAGTCGGGATATAAGTAAGATGTTTGAGAAGTTATCCGATGGAGACTTTTCCCTTTAGATTTAGTCAAGGAAGTTAAAAAAAAAACTTTAAAACATAACCCACCGAAAGTTATTATAATCACAGTTGTTTTTGCAGTCGAAATGACATATTTTTCTTGCCAATTTTAAAACAGTTGCATCCCAAGGGTATCGATACAAAATACAGTTTCTAATGTTACAAAATAAGTGATTATAAAATTCGTTTTAGGCAAAGTAAATCATTATATAATTGTACACATTTTAAAATTATTAAATTGAAAAATTATTATCATTAATCTATACTATTATATGACGCATAAACTTTTTAAAATTTGTTCTGTAGGATCTCAACTATGGCACTGATTTAAATAATTCTTTTTCTAGAAACAAGCCAGACATTTACGACTGGTTTTAGTCTGTATATTATCACGTTATTAAACTTAGTGGGTGTGTAAATTGAAAAAAACTGTTAAGCAAAATTCATACTTGTGATGACATGGGAACAACTAGTGTTTTAATTTCACACGCTCGCTGCGAAACGAGGCCTAATTCATCCCTAATGCAACTTCTCTGTGGTGTGGCAAGAAAAAACGTGTACTTATCTGTGGTGCGAAGGGCATAACTTTGTTAAGAGATGGGGTGTAATGGACCCTGTGTCGCTGTAACATTTAATCACGGAACTTGTCGATAACATCTCTTACCGTAGGGACGGAAAGTACGCAAAAATTAATGCCGCAGCGAACGTGTTAAATAGTTAATAAGTCAGTAAATTATATAGACTTAAGCATGGAAATAATACTTAAAAAAATCATTAATATAACTACAACTTTTTTATAACTGTGTATGAATGTTACTCCATTTAAGTATTTGATGCAGGCATCAACTACAAAGACTCCACTCCTGTGATATTTTGGTGTGTATTATCATCGCTAACATGATAATTACCAAGAGTCAAAAATATTAACACTTTTCGTAGTAGTGGTCTATGGTCAGGTAAGTGTTTATGTATGTATTGATTTATGTGTAACAAATGGATAATTATTGCCATGTATGATACCATTTCGTAGTCTGTGGAAAGCATCGGGAGAGGTCTATGCTCAGCACAAACAGGCAATGGCTTATGATGGTGGTGATGATAAAGACTGTATTCTGCTAAAATATTATTGACTATAAAATGAAGAGTAATATCTCAATAAGATATATTGCTATTTTCATGTGATTTGTTATGTAAAGGCTTATTTTCAGTTATAACTAAAGTAGGACAGTTTAGTAACAAAGTGTAGACAAAAACTGAGAACTATAATTTAATTACTACTTATAGTTACAATGTTACAAATACCTGTTTTAAATGTATTGTTTAAGTGTTCAGTCAAAACCGAAGGAGTTACCCGACTGAGTGTTGAACAATTTACATGAAGAATGAATGCTTGTTACAGTGAGATAAAAACAAGTTAAATGATAATAAAAAAAATCAATATATTTATTAATACTAAACAGAGATAGAAGTGTCAATTAAATGTAAATACCTAAATAACTTCATACAATTACATACAAAAACATAGGTACTTACAACAAATTATCTAATGTTCATTTCATTCATACAATTTTCAAATATTTAATGGGATCCTATTCAGTTGTATATAAATTGTAAAGTCACATTTTGTAATATTTATTGCTCTTCTATAATAATTCATTATTTTTGTGAGTGTTTCTGTAAATTAAATTGTTGTTAATTTTTACATGAAAACATAAATATTAAATTTAATATGATTTTTTAATTTTAGTTATTCCTTTAAGGTTAATGCATATTTGTAAACTCCTTGTAAGCCCAGTGCCTTGCCATTAACCCGCACAAGAGAGACTGGTGTATAGTTTTTGCAAACAAATTTATTTCTTTACCCTGCTCAATTGGCAATGTGTTGACAAAGTTTACTAATGCGCGATAACCTTCATTATAATTATATTATTGAGCGAAAGTCCAAGGAACCACATTTTTTTACTCATGGAGGATTAATAAACAATACTGTAAATGTACAGTGAAAATAAACTTAACAATTTATCATAATAAGAATTAGGTAAGCAATGTGAAAAAAAGGGAAAACAAATTCTATTTTTTTTTCACCTTATGTTGTTCACATATTTTCAGAGATTTCTTTGTTATTACATGTTTGACTGTAGGTAATTAGGACTTTTACTTTAACTATTGGTCACTGTTGTGTTAGCAATGTTTATTTCTTTTGTGCTAATCTTAGTTTTCAAGGTCTCATTTATTTCCTGAGGTGTAACTGTTTGTTCTGATGCTTCGAGAAGTTTTTGAGAGGCTAGATATTCAGCATATTTTTGACGCATTTCAGCCAATCTAATCTTTGCCTCGTATACTTCCAGTTCAAGCTTGTCCAAGGCAGTTTTCAGTTTTCTTCTTGACAATTTCACAGCAACCGAACTCGAAGTGTTCCGTGAAATATTAGAAGATTTTCTCGGCATTATTCTGAATTATTACTTTTTATACCTTGCTGCATCCACAATGATCAATCCCTAAAACAAAAATAGCAGTTAAATAAAATATTTAAATTCTTATTTATTTATCGCAATATAGAATGGTAAACAAGTGCTAGTTTCTTGTTTATTATTCGATTTTAAACTTACACAGTGCATTTTTTCAACTGAACGGCACAAAATTTCTGAGGGGGCATATTTGTTGAGATTATTTAACCACACGATACCAAGTTACTTATTATTAAGTAGTTTAATCAAATAGTAACAAAATAATAATTCATACAACTTCATTAAATATCCGAAGAAAATGAGCACAAGTGACAGCTGAGCTGAGCTGACAGATGCGTTTTAAGTTTTGACAGCAATTTGGCTGACCATATTAATGTTACCGCTGACATATAGATAAATACGTGAATTAATTCTACTTGTGTTTTTTTTTTCTTCTAGTCATGGAAGGTAACAAAAAAATTATTCATTAGGTCTTAATTTATCTTCATGGCTTTAGCTTTTAGTGCATTATTTTTAATTTATATTACGAGACGTTTATTTTAAAACCGAAAAATTTGACTTGTCAATGTCATTACATTATGACAACACTATGACAAGTGGACAAGACAGACCTGAAGAAAGTGTCCCATGAAGATTATTTTTAAAATCATTTCTATTTATAAATTACTTATGATTTTCATAATAACGTAACACTTTATCGGAGGCATTTTAAAGTGTCGTGTTTATATCGCAAAAACGTAGTACGCGTAAAAAATGCGTGTGTCTTTATACTTGTTTACGCGCGGTTTCATACCGCTTATTTAAACTTTTGTGGTGTGAAAAGTTCTGATTATTACAAATAAACTAAAAAGCAGTGAAGTTTTATTGATAGAACACGACGTCTTCTGTGGCGGGACAGTTATAAATGATATAGATAAGATGTTGGAAAATATAATCTTTATTTTGTTTTCTGATTAGACGATATGGACGTGTTAATTTTTTATGAAAGGAGACTGTGTATATTCTATTTAGGATAGTTTTGATATTTATCGTGTTACATGAGTAAACTGTTTGTTTAAATATACCAAAATGCCTGGGAAAATAAAAGTAAAAGTTCTTGCTGGACGTAACTTACCGGTGATGGATCGGGCAAGTGATACGACTGATGCGTTTGTAGAAGTCAAATTTGGAGGAGTCACCCACAAGACCGATGTCTGTCGGAAGTCATTGAACCCACATTGGAACAGTACAGAGTGGTACAGATTTGAGGTAACTTACTATGATAGTGAACTTAATTCTTTATTATCTCTGGAATTGTTTAAAATATTAGTACCCTAAAAATCTCCCACAACTTTGTATATCCAAAATTAATAGAAAAATAATTAGAAGTCCATGTACCATTACAAATTCAATACTGACCCATACAGCCATACTAGAGTTATCTAAAAACAAACATCCATCCATCCATCAAAAATTTGGCATTTAATATTAAAAACATTGTCATCTTATTGATGAGGAAAAACAAATAACAGAAACTTTATGGTCTTTAGTCAGAGATGTACAGTCTACTAAAAAGAAGGTTAGTGGTCATGTACACACATACTCTAAATTCTGGGGATGAAGCATAACAGTTTGTTTTAATTCATAATATGTAAAAAAATGCTAAACACAAATGAAATTATGAACTATATCTGTTTGCTTTTTCCCCTTTAGTACATTTATTTTAGAAGTAAAGAAGTTATTTAATTCATTCGTTTACTCTATTTACTATACACATCACTAATGGAAGATGTGGACGGGTGGCTGGATGGATTTTTATTACAAGTTATGCCCAGAATGCCCCAATGTCTATGAAATTTGGCATAGTTGTAGAATATAGTCTGGAAGAACATTGGGATACATTAGGTTTTTTTTTTAATCCAGCATAGACAGAGTCGCGAGCGACAGCTAATACGTAATATTTCCAAGGTCATTTTTTTACTGTATACTCCATATTTTGGCCGCGACGCGATGTTATTTTGGGGCGCCACGTCTACCGAACGTCTGTTGGTTATAAACAAACTACGAATGAATAGATTTGTACATTGATAACTGCAGAGTTTATTTAACACTACTATCTTGAAAAATATAGTCATTACTTTTTATTCGTTACTAAATGTCAGATGAAAATAAACTACAAAGTCAAAGAAAAGAAAATAAATAAAATTGGTCGACATGAGTTTAGTATCCAAGTCCTAGTAAATAACAAAAATATATTAATCATGAAACTTATGACGACGAACTAAACGTTTCATGCGAGACGGAGAAAGCTAGCTGGTGCCGTCTCGCTTGCTCGCATGCATTTCGTATTAATACCCCCATTACATGAACACTGTAAGAGAATCAAATACAATCCCACTGCATATCACAGGTGGACGAATCGGAATTACAAGACGAGCCTCTCCAGCTGAGGCTTATGGACCATGACACGTATTCAGCTAATGATGCGATTGGCAAGGTTGTGATCAGCCTGGCGCCTCTCCTCGCTAGAGAAGCTAATAATGCTAAGGGCACAGGGGGGCCACCTGGTGGTAAGTGTTTTCTCAATTAACTCGTGTGGATACAGTTTTGCAAAAAGTATAGACAAAAATTGCGGACGGGGGGAAAGCGAATGCGGAAGTTTGAGGACCGCAAACTTTGGAGAGGATTGGGGAAGGCCTATGTCCAGCAGTGGGCAGAGACTGATGATGATGACAGACAAGAATAAGTCGAGATCGGATATTAATGTCGGCATGTTGTTTATTTGTTTGAAATTGCTACATGTTACTTACAGGCGCGGTGATGTCAGGTTGGATCCCCGTGTTCGACACGATGCACGGCATCCGGGGTGAATTGAACGTCATCGTCAAAGTGGAATTGTTCTCAGATTTCAACAAATACAAAACATCGAGCTGTGGTGTCCAGTTCTTTCACTGTTAGTATAACTTTTATTATTTTTTAGGAATTTGGTGGTTGCTGTCTATGTTAAGGAATTTACTAACGGAGTAACATACTATTTGACTACAAAAGACAGATGTTTGATTATTAAAAGAAAGCCTTAATTAGTACATCGCAACCGTTTACCTCAATCTATAACAAAACAATGCAACACACGGCAGGTCCAATGATCCCGCCCGGGTACCGCGCGACAGCAATCCACGGCTTCGTGGAAGAGTTGATAGTTAACGATGACCCAGAGTACCAGTGGATAGACAAGATCCGCACGCCCCGGGCATCGAACGAGGCCCGACAGGTCGCGTTCATCAAGCTTAGCAATCAAGTGAGTATATAATAATTGTTCAACTCTAAGTCGTTTAAAAACTTAGAAAGTAATTTTTGCAATAAACATAAATCGTGTTGCCATCTTCAAAAGGTGGGAGAAAGATCCTAAAATCATTTTAAACTTCCATAACGATAATAATAATAGTTCTAAAACTACTGACAGCCTTAAAATGTTTCGAAGGTACAAAGGCTGGTGGGTCTGAAAGCAGCGGAACTAGGCGCTAATGCCGTGGTGGGCTACCAGCAGGACTTCGACTTGGAAGGCGAAGCGGGAGTCGTCGCTAGAGCTATCGGTATTTAATTCATCAACATCATGTCAGCTGTCCTATCCATTGCTAGTCGTGATCTATTGTTATTATTACCTTTAAGGACCTGTGTTATTTTTGTTCCCGTCCTTCCCCGTACCGGCACAATGTCCTCCATTTATTTTTATATTGGTCTTTTTTCTGTCAATACTCCAATTAATTGTTCGACTGAGCTTTTTATTAAGTATTTATCATTGTAAAATTCTAATGAGAAATTTCGATTTACTGTCAGTTAGTGTAGATATCGCATACTAAGATAATAAGAGGAAGTACTTGACGAGTTTGAGTATGACGTTCTTGTAAGTGAATGTGTAAAATGTCGATTCCCACAGGAACCGCTGTCAGTATAACCCCGCTGCCGACACCGAGTCAACCTATCAATATCCCGCCGTGTTCGCAGCAGTGAGTATCGTAAAAGAAATATTAAATCTTGCAAAATATATGAATTACATCAAGTAAAATACGTCCAAATTATAATAAAAAGTATAAAGAATTATCAGAAAGAAACATTGCATATTAAAGTAGTTTAAAAGAAACCGCTTTAAATGTAATTTTTTGATGTTGTCCCGTGGTTTAAAGTAACAATATATATAAGCTAAGTGGAAATTTAAATAATACTCATGAATTTTTGTTTGCATGGTTTGTTGTGTGTTTCACGTTGGATAAAACTAGACAGCTAATGAAATATCTGGATATTCTGGCGACTGACGATGAAAGTGTCACGGATCTGGCAGAATATTACCAGAACCATCAGGAGGAGTTGTTAAAACTTCTTAATATCCTAAATCCTAAAGCTCCTTATCTTCTTGATGACCCTGACACTATAGATGAGGATGACAAAAGCTTAGAGCTATCAAAAGAATTTAGTGCCAAGAATTATGTGGGCGATCGTTCTATTTACCAAGAAGACTACGTGTCCCGACAAAGTTTGCGACATCTCTCCGAAGACCAGACAGATTTAAATCGCCTGTTGAACAGATCAAGTGATTACGATTCCGACAGTTCGGGGCCGTTGCAAAAGATAAAGAAGATAAAAACTAGTTTCTTCACTAAAAGATTCTCTGGCCCAAGGTCGCGGAAAACTGATAGGCAAGACGACCAAGTATCTATAAAATCAAATTCTTCAGACAATTCACGTATATCTCTTACTGACATAAAGAACGAGCTTAAAAAGCTAAAAAAATTAAAGAAACCGAAAATTCGTAAGGTGGTTAATAAGGAAGAAGAAGGTATAGGCATGGCGTCTATACTAGCCAGATCAGTAATTCACGCTCATACGAGTCTGGCTTGTATCGCAGAGTCTCACGATTCGGAACATTCTCCGGCTTCCACGATGAGGCAGACGAGCGAATCGGAACCCACCTTGAATGTATCCGATGATGAGAAAGTCCGCGACATAACACACGCCCCGACTGACGAAGCTGAGAAAGATAAGAGAATTGTACCAGAAATATTTTGCTCGTCTCTTGATAACATAAAAAGTGTCGACAGCGATACTAAAGAGGATAACATAAAACAAAGGAAGCTATCTGAATCTTGTCCGACTACCCCAGTAGTCGTTAGAAGCGATAATCTCTTGAAATTACCTGTAGAAGGGGACTATTATGGTTCAATATCATCTGCATTATCCGTCGGCAGTTCTGAGTACACCAGCTCCGAGGAAGATGATGAAAGTTTTGGGTTGAAAGACTCAAATAGAACCATCGAGACCACGAGCTCTGTGGTACAATCGGTTTTAAGTCATGATGCTAATCCAGATTTTATTGCCCAAATGGAAAGAAAACTAACATCACTCGAAGAAAAAAAACAAAATGCTGGTGATGAAAATAGTGATATGACTGATCAAGATGACATAAGTAGACGTGATGATATTGAAGTTAAAGTCAATAACGATGGTTTGAAAAATAATGCCCAAGAAGAAAAAAGTAATGATAAGGTAATAAAAATAGAAAAAGATGTTAGTAATGGAAATATCCCAAGTACTTCGAAAACGGATTGTCATAAGGATAAAAAGTGCGTACCCATTGTTCCTATAAAAATGAACAACCCCTTTGCTCACAAGAAAGCTTCTAAGAGCATTAGCGCACCCTCCTCTCCCGTAGATAAAAAAAGCTTTGTATACCGCTCATCAAAACGTATTAAGCGTCAAATATCAAAGCTCACTCAGAGTAGTATGATTAAAAGCTTGTCTCATTACACCCTTAGACCGAAGAAAAAGCACGAGACCCCGAAAACTGCTATGAGTCAGCCCGGTTCCTCCTCCGACGTTACTTCTAAAGCTCCCAGTGAAACTGTTTTAGGTTCCCCATTCCTATCTTACTCCGATCTGCTGACTCTCGATAAAGAAGGGTTCGAATTAAATCGTCTTCACAAGAGCGATGAAACGGGCATCGCGAAAGTTTCCATGTATATTGGATCCGAACCGGTTTCACGAATGTCCTTCAGCGGTCCATCGGGATGTCACAGTAAAAGCCATAGCTTCCGCGAGCAGCGTTCTCGGAGAAAAGAAAGGTCTTCAATAAGGCCTGCAGGCTTGGTACAAACTGCAATGGAGACTATGTTGATTGATAGAGTGCAATCTTTATTAATACCGACATCGCCCGATCCGATCAAAAAAAAAGAAAAGAAATTTTTTGATGACGTCAATGAAAAATTAGAGCAAGTGGAAGTGTCCAGAAAGAAAGAGGAAATGGGTAACTATCAGGCAAACGAAAAGAAAAACGAGAATGTTGATAAAACCACGAAAGATAAAAAGAAACTTGTCCGACAGGACAGCATCCGTTCGACCGCATCGACTGCCGAGTCGTCCACAATATCCAAACCCTTAGACCCTAACCACATCATTCCATGCAAGTTAACAAGCGCACCGGTGTTGCAACACTTCCATCCCATACTTAGCGGCGGCCCGTTAGAGAGCATACCATCGCTGCCGGAGACCAGCTTGGACCGCACCGAGAGTTTAGACGTAGAGGGGGTGACTAACAGTGCTAGTGCGTGTGACTTGCATGCAGCGTGCCGTTTTGACAGGAGCGACCGCGACAGGGGAGACAAGGACAGGGCGTCGCCGCGACACGCGCGCCACGAGTCCTACGGCGGCCGCGAGCCCGCGACGCCCGGGCCCGCGACCGCACCCGCCGCTGCGACCGCCGCGCCTGCTGCGCCTGCGCACAACGCATCAGTACACTCCACATCCATACCCGTCGGCATACATAGGAGGTCATCGGATTCTGATCTTAGCATTACGCCTAAAGGTTAGTTTGAATTAACATCACTTTTCAAATTGTGATAATGATCACCTTAATTCATATTCCGTTAATATTCGGAGTCATCTTTAAGAGAGCATCAATTTTTAAAATAAATCCAAACATAAAACAGGTGGTTCCCTGAATGCATCCGGTGGGAACACAGGCGGGGGCGCCATCTTGCGGCCCTCCATGAACAGCAACAACTTAGACATGCTGGAGTACCCCTTCCTCACCATGACGGAGTACCCGCCTGGCTTCATCGTGCATATAGGTGTGTGCGAAAAATCTTTTTTGACCTTATTAATTTTGACATCACACTAACTAAAATGTTTTAGTTTTAAAATATTTGTACGTCACTTGTGGCAGATTGTGTCTGTTTATTTTATAATCTGTATATGCCATTATAACGTAAAAAAGATTCGGTTTAATAGCAGCGGCAATGCAATATCTTGGTAGGTGGCACGGTGTGCGCGCGGTCTGTGAAGCTAGTGGACGGGGGCGGGGAGAGCGCGTCGCGCGCCGCCTGGTGGGCGGAGCTGCGCACTGAGCTGCGTGCGCATGCGCGTGCGCTCCGTTGCACTGCGGTACTGGCGTATTGCGAGAAAGCAGCCGTCAGGTAAAACCATAAACAATCGACAAATTACAATTTACGCTAAAATTATTAAATTAAAATATCAATATGGCCACCATATAGAGTTTGACATATCTCTGTTTACTTAATTTATTATTTCAATCGAAACGAAGAATAGAATACTTAGATTTATTTATTTACTTATAGTTTATTATACAAGTGTACAGCTTTTTTGTATAAAGTAACAAACAAACTTGCGGACAACTGATTTTACTAAAGCAACGAAGTGGCCATACGCATTTGGAACAAGTTGAAATTTACTTCCCTACGTACAGAGGAGAGGACGTACTGAAAGAGGATATTTCCCCTTCCAATACATACATTTTTACACGTATTTAGTAAGTATAAGACAGTGTAATGTGTTATCTGAGTGTTCAGAGAGGACGTGTGTGTGTTGTCCGCGTCGGGCACGGCGGCGGTGATCAACTTGGACTGCGACTTCGTCAGCGATGAACACCCTGTTACTGGTCAGTACCGGCCTCTGCGTCCTTCCAGCTGAACTGTGGCAAGACAGCTTTACGTCACTAAAATACAAAACGCATTCAAAGTGATAATATTGAGTTTATAAAATGTTCATTGGTTCAATTTAAATCCTCTAAAAATGCCGTAATCGAAAAATTAACTTAAGAAAAGAATTTTATCACCCGTAAAGGAGACACATAAATAAGATATTGATTTTCTTAAGATTTCTTCTATTAAGATACTTTTTCTAACAGAAGAGACAATATATAATCATTTCACAGTCATCTAGCACAAATGCCTATTTACTTTTCTTTCTAAGTACTGTTATATGGAAGTAAAGATATAGTGGAAAAAAAATAAAGTCATTTCGTATTCATCGTGCTTTCTCAAATAGCTTGAGTATCCATCTTAGATAATGACATTATTCATTTTGACATTAAACACTAAACAATAAAGTTCCATATTAATGGATATAAAAATGTCACTCATTTAATACGATCATTCATTGACAGTTCGGGTGTCAACGTATTTCGTTAAAAATCCGAGTTTGCTCGAAGAAAAATAATTTGTCAGTACATGTATAATAATATTGTCCAGTGGGTAGCAACAGTAAGGTGATAGAAGAGATCGAGGTGGAGAGCTGCAGCGCGGCGCACGTGCCCTACTCGCCGGGCAGCGGGCCCTACCGCGCCGAGCTGGCGGCGTGCGGCGGCTGCCGGCGCGCGCGCGTGCCCACCGTGCTGCTGGCCACGTGCGCCAAGCCCACCAGACTAGTGGCTTATCCTAAAGCGGTTACCATCACTGCAGTCGGTGAGCGCAATGACCACTGTTTCCACTGAGTAAACTACTTTACCAAACACACATCATCATGCTTTTCATTTTCTTTGGGAAGTCGTAGATAAAAAAAAAAATCCCACAATCCAGCACAGGCAGGGTTATTTAATAGATAGTGTATTGTGCAGCGGCGCGCGTGCGCCGAGCCCCGCCCGCGTCGGAGCCGGGCGCGCGCGACATCTCCGACCAGCTGCCCTTCCTAGAGTACGAGCTGCACAAGCTGCTGCTGGCCAAGCTTCGGATGCAGGTCAGTAAGAGATACAATATCACTATCAATACTAACTTTTTTTTCCCACCTGCTTGACATAAGCCTTTCCCAGTATGCGCTCTTCTTCCGCACCCGACGACTTCCCGTCCGCACTAAGTCCTAGGTTCACCTGGAGGACACCCACATTCCTGGTGTAAATAGAATTGGAAAACATGAACAGTTTAAATTTAAAAGACTCGAAAGAAATAAATCGCCTTTATAGGAACTATCGTGTAGTCTACTAGTTAAATTGTAACTGTTATTCCCAATAAAGAATAAAACAAAATATGAAGAAATTCGATGGACTATTATAAGAGATCTAAAAATGAGATGGTACAGTATTCTGGCATATTTCAATAACAATGACAATTTCTTTACCTGTTTGTTACTGGACATTTCATATTTAAAATGTCAGTAAATAATTTTCTACGTATCTGTTTGCAGGGCGCGAACGCGATCTTCTCGCTGCAGACGCAGATCGCGATCGGCGAGCGCTGCGTGATGGCGCTGGCGAGCGGCGCGGCCGTGCGCCTGGCCGCGCTGCCGCCGCCCGCGCCGCCCACCATCAAGGTACCCGCCCACGGACCAGCCCACTGCAAATCTCTTTCGTAAATGCAAGAATATGTTAATCTTCTCTGTGTCTTAACTTAACATTTAGTTCCTTAATAAAAAGTTTCGTCAATTGAAACAGATAGTTCACCGACATTGTGATCTCCAGTTTAACTTCACATGTGATTTGTTTGATCAAACGTATAGGTCAGCTTAGCCTATAGACAAATTAACACAGAGTTGTGGCAGCTAGTTGCTAGGTTAATGTTGTTGGCAGGCTTCGGAGAAAGACAAGAACGCATTGGAGATCCAGCGCGCGCTGTGGGACACCTTCCAAGCTAACCGCGCCGCTAATGGATACGATTTAGGTACGTCAATATATTTTATTACATCAACCCCCAAGTGTAATAGCGTTATAATATGCTGCCTAAATTTCAACTAAGTGTAGGGCTTATGTTACAAATAGAATTACTCAAATCTGTGCTGTGGTTGCTGAAATCTTACAACAAAGTTTACGCTTTATATAATAGTATAAATGTAGATTTCTATGTTCCAGGACCTCCTGAGCAGGGCTGCAACGGCGCGGTGGTGGAGTCGGAGGAGCCGCCCGTGCTGGAGCTGAGCGCGGACAAAGACGCCTGCGTGTTGGAGCTGGATGAAGCGGAAGATGTAAGTAAATGTTCAACGAGCACTAGGTCAGCGATGAATCTAGTCACCTAATGTAGGGTAGACTGTGAGCCCCCAGAGTGAGGACGTGTAAAGATCAAATGTGAACATCGTCCTGCAGGTGGAGACGGCCAAGTCGCTGGCGGTGCGGCACGCCACCATGCAGGTGTACACGCCCGCGCTGCGCCCCGCCCCCCGCGCGCCGCCGTACGCCTTCCTGCAGGTCTGCTATCATAATAGAACATATTTTACGAAAAAAACAATATAATAATGTTCTTATGTGTTACGACAAAGACTACGTGACTGTTTGCTAGTTTTTCACTTTCTGGTAAAAAATGTAGTGTTTTATATTGAGTGGCGTGCTGCGGCAGGTATGGCGCGCGCGGCTGGGCGCGTGCGGCGGCGAGCGGCTGGCGGGGCGCGCGCTGGCCGGCGCCGCCTACAAGCTGCGCCGACTGCAGCCCGCCGCGCTGGCCCCGCCCACCTTCCACCTCGACCTGCCCGAGGTGCACACACACACACACACGCCAGACACGCACACGCTCGTACTCGCATAGCCAAAGCCGTAAACGTGAATTTACCATACATGCTTCTGCATCTAAAGCTGTTCAAAGTAATAAATATGAAAACTTTCCACAGGACGAGATCCAGCTAGTTGTAGCCGGGACTGCTATCCCGCTGGCGGGCGCAGGACCGAGCGCCGGGCGGGCGGAGGCGCGCGGCGGCTCGCAGGCCTCCGCCCCCGACGCGGATGACGACATCTTCGCGCTGGACGAGGAGCAGCTCATCAAGCCCGCCGCCGACCTGACCGATGAGAAGCTCAACGCGGGACAGGTAGAGTGAACGCTGCTTTAAAAATTAATTATCTGAGTTACGAATTAATTATGTTTAGCTATGTATATACGAGCGTCGGTAGCGCAGTTTTTAAGCGCTTGACGGGACCTGTCCGAGCTGGACATTATCCAGGTTCAATCCCCACCATATACCAATGAGTTTTTCGATCTTCGAATTTCAAAGATATGTGTGAAGTCAACTCGCACGGGGCCAGCGTGGTTGACTATAGCCTAGTCACATTTGATAGTAGGATAGGCTCCGAGCCCCTCAGTGGGGATGTATAGTGAGCTGATGATGATGTTTTTAAAATGGTGTTACAGTGTTATATTACAAAATTTAGTTGTGGTAATTCGTAACAACGTAAAGTTGTGTGCGCAGTCGGCCGTGCGCGTGTCGCTGTCGACGCTGTGCGCGGTGGGCGCGGGCGGCGCGGCGCGGCGGCTGTGCGCGCTGCGCCTGCTGTTCGTGCGCGAGACCACGGCCGTGCGCGAGCTGGGCGGCCTCAGCGGCTTCATGCACACCTTCGCCTGCGAGGTGCGTACACGCACACATGTTCGTACAGCAGTGTACGCACACGTACACGCTGTTACGCATAATTTTTCCGTTCTTTTCTTTTCACAGCAATAAATTAGTGGTTCTATTCTTTTTACCTTAGTGTTTTTATTATATATAGTACTGACTTTTTTTATTGATCTTCTCTGGGTTTTTTTTTTGTTCTTGTTCTTTATTTTTTTTTTACTTACACGCATGTACTAGTTACATATCCTCCCTTGAGTGGCATTGAATGTTATCAGTTTTTTTTTAAATAATTGTTTTATAGTTGTTAATTTTGATGGTTGTCAGGTGATGGCGATCGTGCGCGCGTACACGGCGGCGCTGGGCGGCAACGCGCTCACCTCCTTCTACATCACGCAGCTCATGCTGCAGGACAACGCGCACAAGAACCAGGTCTGCCAGTCGACTGTGTAACACTTATCCTACGTCTTTAGTCGTTGGACACGCAAACAGGAATACTGTGGTAGTTATTGCAGAAGGCAGCAGAGGGCAGATAAAGATTGATGATGCTAGTCTCTTTGCCACCATCGCGTTAATGCAAAAAAGAACAAATAAAAATAAACTCGCACAAAAACAGAAACAAAACAATAAATAGCTACGCAAAAAACAGTCCGGTCCAAGGGACTGTATATTTTCAATAATCTTAATAAAAAATCTCTTTACCAGCCTTTATTTCCTTAGAGATACTTACCAAAGCGAGCTAATTTCCAAGGTTAACAAAAGTCGACGAGCGAGACAGACGTATAGTTTTTGTTGAAAATGTATATCTGTCTCGTTCTAGTACTGCGACTCCGAGTGGACAAGACGTGGCGGCAGCTTCAAGTCTTGTTTTGGACTAACATTGAGTTTAAAATGTTATTTCTCGTTGCAGGGTCAATGTCTGCTGTCAGTGGGCGGCGACGTTGTTCACGTCACCTATTAGCTTAATCAAACATATCTTTATAATTAATAATAATTCAGTACGGTTTTTAACCGGATTGCGGTAACTGTATTTCTATGTACCTAAAATGAAATGTATGGAATTTATTTAAATTTAATGTAAGTTTGATATTGATGACCTAAGATTTGGACATGACATTTTATTAAATTTACCATTTTCGTATCATTAAAATGTATTTTAAAATTATAATATTAAATATATTACAAAAATGATGCCCAAAAGCCTTGCCTTTTTTACGTTTTATTTTTGCAAAAAAAAAAAAAATTCGCCTTTATTCTGTGACGTAAGTTTTTTTCATAGGTATTAAAATGTGGAATTTGGAAATCCTTGAACAAAAACATATTTTAAGCTATCTGTACCGGTGGGCATAAGTCGAACTAAATTGTGATGAGCACACTAGCGCTCTTCTGTCAATGTCAAAAAAGTGACACGAACTTTGTCGTGCTGTTTATCATGTTTTTTCTTTTTTTTACTTTCTATGACCATGTAGGTTTTATATATTTTCTAAGAGAACTAACCATGACAGCAGCGCCTCTACCGGCTCAAGCAAGCAGCAGCATCATGGAAAACTGCCTAATATTTTATTTTCAAAAGAAATACTTATATTCTTGCCACAATATGAACTGATGTTTTGATTTGAAATTTAATAAATTCTATGTCATTTAATTTTTTGTCAAATAAGTGTATTTAAGTTTAGTTATTAAGATGGTGCTGTTTTGAATTTTTTTGACGAATTATCATTTATGTATTACCCTATGTGCAAAAAAGAAGTTATACGATGTTGTAATTGTTGCAGAAAATGTTAAAGACTTAAATGTATTTCTTGGATTTGTGTTTGACTTGTAACTATGAGACTACTAAGAATATTGTTCCTTGTAACTATTCTAAGTCGGTAAGTTCTAAACAATATTTACTGTATTTGCAAACATTTATTATGAAAGTAAACTTTTAAGGTATTTTATTAATAAATAAAGTGAATTGTGTAAGAAATTTAATTACAACTACCGTAATGTTTTGTTGTAACACTTTTTATGACCTTGTATGAATTTGTGTGTATTTCATAAACGTATCATCTTTAAAAAAAATCGTTTTTTTTTTCTCCCGTAGATACGAATGATAGGATCTCTAAGACTTCAAGTCGTACATGCTGTTTTATTTAATTAGGGTCAAAAGGAGGGTAGGTAAACATTAAAAATATAACAGCTTGTCACAAATATGTATTTATTTAAAACGTTACAATATTAAATATTCTTGCTTATCAAACGAAACGCGACGAAATGTTGACAACAATAATATAACATTACTTATAACTATTAATACTTGGATCAGTAAGTACATTATATAATTACATAACTCCTTATCAATTATTCTATAAAAAAACATTAGAGAGAGATGTCAACGTCCTATCTTGACAGGGAAATGTCATTCTGACATCCGCGTTCGGATAGTCGTACTAAGAGTTAAGATTACAAGGAACTTTTTATTTTTAAAGAACGTTTTGGACAAAGTACAACTTAAATTATGCGAATTAGTTAAATTAATAGTTGAAGCATCGTCGCTGCGTTTCGGTTGCGGTTAGTTTGCGGGTGGGTAGCGCAGCGGGCCGACAGGTCAGCGCCGGCGACCGAATCGCAGGAAGGAGTGCACCACGTCTTGCCTCTTCATGCCGGAGTCGAGCAGCTGAGGGTAGTCGCGGACTAAGGCTGCAAGGTGAACATCTGTTAATTACGACAATTTACCCCATAATCTATATTGCAATCGGAGGCTGTAAAAAAATTCTTCGACTTTACATTAATTATCAAAACGCAAGAAAAGTAAAAACAAATTGTATCTTTTAATTCAAAAAGTTTACCTATACTTATGCTTTTAAGTAAAATTTGTTGAAGATTTATCTATCTATGAGCTGACACATTACCTTGATATTCGGGCACCTGCTCGCCAGCCGCCTCTGCGTACAGCTCCAGAAAGGTGTTGAGTGCCTGGCAGAAGCGCGCGGCGCGCGGGTCGTCCTCTGCCGCGCCGGCACACAGCTGCGCGGGCGCTGCCGCCGCCGCCGCCGCCAGAGCCAGGCAAAGCGCCACTACGCTCCATTCCTTGCTGTTAACCAATGATACTATTAAGAAAACACATGATTACCGAAGTAACTTAGGGTACGGAGACGCATGCGAGCTGACTACTAGTATCATGACGAAGATGAAGACTGCGAGATGTTTCAGAGAAAAAGTAATTTACAGAATTTACACAATTTCCGATGATTTGTTTAAAGCTTTTTGAAGCGATAGATTTGTTTTGTATAAATAAATACGTTGCAAGATAACAAAGTATCAAACTAACGACTTATCGATTGATGATACATGACTATTGTAAATTTAAAAAACTAAACTAATTTCGTGTTCATAAAATTATTCGGAGCAAAACTTGTTTAGGATCAAAAACTAAACATCCAGATCTTTCTCAAAAGACAAATTAAATTCGATTCCCGTATACGGTTCGCAATAAAAGCTGTAGTCGAAATCTATCCTGGACACAATTGCCCTTAACCTTTGTGTATTCCATTTCTCGTTTAACAAGAGCGATAGGAGGCAAAGGGATCTACAAATCGCATTTCTTTGTGATGTTATCATATGACATATTCATACATGAGTACTGTATGTGTATCCGAACTGATCATAAAACAAAATATATTTTGTATTACATGAGTGGCTGAATGGACTGTAAACTGTTGTCTTAAAAAATAAAAATAGAATGTTCGACAAAAATTCAAGATGGTCTCTGAATAAAAAATAAAGTGTATGGAAATATAAGAATTGTCCAATCGGGTTTGATACTTATGTATAAAATTTATTTCTATACTTGACGAAGTTTATTTATATTTGACTGTAAAATATCTTATTTATTTATACCTCATTCGTTTTCATATATAAATATAATGCGTTCGTCATATTTAAAAGCTTGGTGTTTGTATTTTTATTGCTTCAATAATACAACAAAATAATCATCAGATTATGATTCTCAAGTATGCTTTCAAAATGGCAATTGTCTATGTTCCATTCTATTTTGCAAGAAGCCGTGTCAAGTGACAATAATATTTAATTTTTAAATAATGAGATCTTTAAATTTAAACGTTCAAAGTTAGTAAAATAATTAAACAGAACAAGGAGGAGTTGGCAGGATTGCGTAAAATATTTGTTTGGGTAACGAGCTCTAAACATTTTTTAATTTCGTATACTAGTAAAAATAACGAAATTAATGCAACATCGTCATTGCCATTTACAACAAAATAGATGTACATTTCAATGGATAAGAAAGAAATATTTTTATTTAACCTATCAAACGCCTACCAAGTCTTATACCCCCAATAAATCTCGAATACAATAAAACAAAAGTTTGGTATTTGGGAGTCGAATGTGACCTCAACCTTATTGGAATACCGCAAGACATCCCAAACTTATTGGTTCCAGTACATGGACAATAAAAACGACATCTGACGGCCAAATGTTGCTATCAAGTAAATAGTTCGCGCCCGAACAAGCCTGGGATTTGCATTTTACTGATAATAAACTTTTGGGACGGACAGAATGAAAAATAACAGTCCAAGAAGTGTCCAGCCAATGAGAGGTCTTACAATGAGTCTGCTCTAAAATAAATCTCAGTACATGATAATTTTTTATCATTACTAGTTGTTCACGTGGGCAAGTCCGCACGTAATTAAAAAAGGTAAGTAACCTTTCTCCTAAACTATGTTCTACATTTGTCCCAAACTTCATCGATATTTATTTACCAGTTTTGTGATAATCCATCCATCCAAACTTTCATGTAATATTAGTTAGATAACATCATGAATTTCGTTTGATATTTCGTAATTCATCCCAACGTCTTTCACGTCGCTTGCATAGAGATGAGTCGTAATCCGCGACACAAACAGGCCATTATGAAAGCCTCTTCACAAAGACCGCTCTACAAGTTTTTTATGTCGCTTCACTTAATTTTATCCGCGCGCTTTCTGACAACTTAAAATAGGCTTTCAATGTTGACAGATTACGATAAAAAGATGCCGAATACACGTCGTATATAATGGTCAAAGTTAAAGCCGACTGTCAATAAGTTAGTAACAAACAGTGGCATTAAAGTATCATGCCCGTCCTTTACAAGAACAGAACATACTAATTGGAACCCTCTCCCTTTCTCAACCTGCCTTGTAAGAAAAAGAAATTGAATTTAGTATGCAGGGAACCGTATTAAAATAGAAATTATCCTCTTTCTCTGTGTCATACTATGTCGAATGAACGCATCTCCAAACACGGATATCTGGGCAACTCTTGTTTATATTATTACGTTATTTCAGGAGACTAGTCCGGGCTTCAAACCCGTTTGGCACGTCATTTAGTAAAAAAAAAGCACAGAGCATTGTTCGATGCAGTCATGGGGAGTTCCAAACAAATAAGCTCGCAAGTTTACCTTATTGTATAACTAAGACTTGACACAAGTATGGATAAGTAAAGTGGTAATAAGATTTTTTAAAATATATTTAGACAAATGTACAAGCCGTTACAGTTGTAAAAATAGCGACGTGACCCATAGACATTTGGAATAGACGTTAGGGTATAGATAAAAAAATATATATATTTACATGTTACTGGCTGACAATAATATTTATTGTCGATGGTATTTCGGATCGTTGCAGCGTTTAAATTGACATTACAAATATGTCTGTACTAATGACTTTATATAGGTGTTTTTTTTTAACATAAGTTTGTTACAATTTCTCGTATCCGTCGAATTTGGTTATCATGTGAAAGCCATTTATTTCTTTATGAAAATAAATTATACTTATAATTAAGTCGCCATTTTACATTAACAATTTCTCTGAACTCAATATATAGTGCAAAACGAAAGTTGTGGCGTGGGAACAGGTCCCGTGGGTCTGGCGGGCACCCGAACGACGGGTAATGAGGGGGCTTAATGATTTGATAATTTAAGGTATTTGAACCCGAGACCTCGATGCGAATTTTTCCACGTATATCATTATGAACGAGTGCAATTTTAAGTTTGTTTTAACTGGATGAAATGATGTAATAATTGCAGGTTGCCAACTGACTTTTTAACATATTTTGAAAAGATATTAGCTAGGGTAAAATTTAAGGCTTTGCTTTGATCAAAATTTTACCAAATTTAAAGTATTAAAAATATTATATGATTTCCAAATTTCAGAAATTATCATGTTAAAAAAATAATTATAGTTCGTTGTAATTTATAATGTGACGGAACGCAACCGGACATTCATGTGACGATGCGACCGTGTGACGCGTTTTTTTCTCATCTGGGTCATCAGGACCTAATCTTAGATTCCGATGAGTGATGGGGTTTTCGGTGCTGACTCGGCAAGTAACGTGAGAGTTGCATCAGACGAGATTGCATATTATTTCGTTTGTTTTATGTGTCCAGAATTTATTACATATTTATTTACAAATTTTATTATTTATATTATATACAATGTTAAGAATTTTATACGAGTTTATCGCTAAGTGGGCACTATCGTCCCTAAGGTTTACAATGAAATCTACATTAGGCGAGTGCTCAGTTTAACCTTGAACGACTCTGAATATGGCATTTACAAGCAAGAGAATATGGCTATCATTCGTACATCTTATGAATGAAAATTACTTTAAAAAGTTATTGAGTAACAATTCTTCGGAATCCAACTGGCACTCCTCTAGATCGACAACTAACATTCTGACCGCTCTAACATTGGTGATAAAATATGATTCATTGTGAAATTATTGCATAATCAAACAAAAGTCTATTATCTTATTCATAAGCATATTTATATGTCAATAACGAATACCACATAGTTTAGTAGTTACACATGTCTGTTACTCACACAGTATTAGATTCATATCCTAATCGAAAGCGGGCCATTGCTGTCGACATTAATTATTAAGCGATTTCTTTTTATATCTTTTATTTATCACCTCTGTGCCAGCAATATTATTTTTAAAGAAAATGTTACATGTATCAAAAATACTCCATCTAAAATAAAGTAAAAAAAAAATTCAGTATGTTTTGGAATAGATGTTAAGTCAATATAAACCGACTGTAAACAAATTGTAAAATAATTTCTATAAATGTAAGTATTTAATTGCAATCGACACGGTGGTTGAAACGGAGTACAATAATTCACCCATTATCTTTGTTCTATAAAAAGCTCGCGTTCTCTTGTTCGCGACGGAACAAAGATGTGCTCATTACGAGAAGGTAACATTTGGTAAACGATTTCGGGTTTACACAATGAGACACGATTTTTCATTAGAAATTTATAAGAACATGAAGTTTTAAACTTGAACTTACCAAGTAAATACTATTTTATTTCTAGCAAAATATATAGTATGGATTTTTGGATGAATGTTTGTTTTCTCGTATATCCACAACATCTTTATGCATCTTGATTAAATTTAGCATACATTTAAATGTTAGTTAGGATGAGCGTAGGCTGTTTGATGCCGGAGATAGTTAGTACATATAAAAACATATGAATTTTTTATTAATTACTCACTTATTATCCTTCATTAATAAATTTATTCCCTTTTCCAGAACACGGTTAAATTATATTTGTAAGAAAAACACTTTAAAATTTTCATTTTTCACGTAACTAAAAAAAAAACATTTAATTTAACATAAACCGATTTATTTTGATTTCCGATAATAGTGTTGTTAATTGTATTATTAATTTATCGATGTTTTATATCGACGTGTCGGAGTGCAGCGCGCGTGTCTGCGAGAGCAACTGGCTGCGCCGTAGGGCCCGCGACCATTTATCAGAAGACAGTTGCGGTGCTCAGATTTTAGTGTTGTACCACATTATCGATGTGTATAAACACGTTACACGATCTGATGTGTATCGGTAAGGGATGTCGATATTTTTAATCGATATTTTTTTACGACATATTTTTTTTCTATAAACGTTTTAAATTACTAACCTAGAGTAATGGTAACTGGCCGAAATTAGTACAAAAAAACTTACTGTCGTCTAAATAAAATGACTTCTATTAAAACAGGAAAAGGGATTACTGTCGATGGAAATCATATGTTAGTACCAGATGCTTTAAATTTCCAATTCCTACCAATTGTTCGACAGAACATGGCAATTGTGCTATGCGAAAGGCGACTGGATATTGTATTGTATCAAAATAATCAATAGAAATCAGTCCATCTGTAATTGAGGACAAAACGATAAGATACGTTTAGTTAGTGGTTTTTTTTACCATATATACTAATTTGATCTATTTGCTTTATAATTAGTTTTATTTGCAAATCACCAACATCGATGTTATTTGTCGAGCGCCTCATTGCCGGCGTACGTGCGAATTGGCACGCAATCAGCCCGCACCAGCCGCTGCACTCTGCTCTACCACTATTCTCAAACTATTAAGAAACTTTATTGTCAAGACAAAATTAAACCTAATCGAATTTAGACTCTATTGTAATGCAAATAAGACGTTAACAAACAGCATAACCATTCAGCAATTTAAATACTATTCACCATAAATAGAAATAAAATTGTATTTTATTCAATAGACAATAAAGTCTAAATTCGATGTAGAATGTAGCATTAGTCGTATCAATAAGATAATATTTGAACTATGTTTAGGGCATCTTGATCCAATTGCGCAAACGTCACGAATTCATTTGAACTTAAGTGCATCAGGCGTCTGCAGCCGGCAATACTCACTTATCACACTCTACACGTATCAATTAAAACCAATAGAGATAGTATAACGTCCTAATAATACGAGCTTTTTATAGACTTACTGATATTAAAATGAATTGGTTGCTTTGTTTTGGATATGAGTTTGACAAAGAAAACTCCTAGTTCAATACTTTAGATCGAAAGCGAATAGAATTTAATGTTAGAAAATGAATAGATCTGACATTAATGTAAGAAGTTTTCATAATGAAGGTATTAACTCAAAATCCCCGACGGTATACGTCCAGTTGGAAGAAATGCTCGAGAAGGGCAGTTTTATGAGTACACGAGTGAATCAAGAGCGCGCCAAATATTAAAAACCTCTGCCTATATCTCTGAGTTACAGGCGTGAGTTATATTATAAGGGTAATTCTTGGTCTTTAGTTCAAGCACATTTTTTTTATGAGAGTTATTAATCTGCAATGTTGGCAACATTAATTTTTATAATCGATACCTATTTAAAATGAATCTGTTCACATCACTAATGTTATCGTGAAAGCTTACGTTTTTTGTGCAGTCATTCTCAGCAACGTTATTTAGCTATCGTTTCCCGGCAGGTGGCGACACATAACGTGACCTCGAATTATTGTAGCTATTAATACATTTTATGTAATACGTATATATAACTTATTTACTTTTAGAATATTATTTTTAACATCGTTCTACCATGACTATAAAAATCACACAAACATTAAATAATTAATTCCGAAAGGTTACTATGTATATAATAAATGTAAAGTTATTTACCTGATTGGCTGATGAGGCTTAAGTTGTACATGTGGGTATGTAGTTAAATCAATAAATTTTACTTACACATTATTTAATACATATTTTAAAACTTGTAATGTCTACATAAAGGTGTACACTGAAAGTGTGTTGCGGGCTTAAGGGTAGAATTTAGTAGCGTGTCCTAATTACAGTAGTTTTGGTAAGACAACGCCGCGCCGACCACTCACCTTACATACTTCCTTTAATTAATTTACACGAAATACGAAACTCTTTGAATAAAATGAAAACTCTTTCTCTCCCCCCGGACACGACGAAGAATACACCAAAAATGTTCCTGCGTGTCATTATTAAGGACGATCACAATTGAAATCAATCACAGCATTTAATAGTCAAAGTACAATTTCTTTCTCATGCGTATCAGATGACAGGGCATTCGTTATTGTCCCCAATCTGACTCTATGAGTGAGTCAACGCGTTAGGGTCATGACTCCTAGACAACTTTACTTCTAATTGACTAAGAATAGACACAACTGGACTGTATGGCTTTATCATCAACAGCTCACTATACGTCCACACTGAGTTGCTCGGAGCCTACCCTATTATAACGGTGGCTAGGCCATAGTCAACGCTGGCTCAGTACGTGTTGGTTGACTTTACACATATCTTTGAATTTCTTCTCAGATATGTGCACGTTGCATCATGATGATTTCCTTTACTAGAAGAGCGTCGGATAATGTATATGTTAAATTTTTAAAAAGATGAATTGTATGTTTTAAATTATGTTAATTAAACATATTTAACAGTGGAAATATACACTGAATAATTAGAACTATTGAAGTTAAACTGGCTAGCTATAACTGGCCGATTATGAACTGTTTTAATTTTTTTTATTCAGACCTTTTTGGCATCACCAAAGAGGTTATATACGCGCATAGGAACTTTACATTGAACTCATGTTCAAAAAAGTTTCGTTTGTTTCGGCTTTTGCTACAAAACTGGAAACGTGTCATTTATACGATGTTTATTTGACGAGTCATATGTCATTATATTTTCGTTTCTATTCGCGTTATATCCGATGCATAAAGGCTTTTTATACGTGCTGAACACGCCGCACGTTTCTCGCGCGTATGAAATATATTCTTGCATAATATATCAACACTGGGATATGAATATATAATAGCTAATAACGTCGTATACTTCGTGTAACGTGACATACTACCAACTAGAAAAAAACTACGTTGAAAATACGCACATAGAAAGAATAATAAAGGACTTCGTCCTTCAAAGCTACTCTGCGACCTGATTGTAATAAAATATAGTTTGCGTACATACAGCATTGGTGGCTCATCAGGCGTTTGAACAGACCGGACCGTACTCGACATTGTCCAGGTTAAATCCCTGCCATGTATCTGTGTTTTTTTTTAATCTCTAATTTTATATGTACATTATCTGACGCTCTTACGGTAAAAGAACATCGTGATGCCTGCACATATCTGCGAAGAAATTCAAAGATATGTGTGAAGTCAACCCGCATTGGATCAGCATTGACTATGGCCTAGTCACCCCTAATAATAGAGTAGGCTCCGAGCCCCTCAGTGGGAACTTACAACGAGCTGATGATGATGGCAGCACCTTCAAATATAACAATGATTTTATTGGCTTGAGCTTTTGAGAATCAAACAAAAACTACTGAATTTTGTACTTTTTAGTCTTAATGTCAAAATTATGATGGTGCTTCGATAATTTCTATCGGGTCCAGTAGTCTCGTGTTACAGTGGTGAAATGATTAACATATATATGAAATTAAATTCAAATGAATAGAAATTTAGTTTGATCCTTTCTAAACATTGTACAATATTGATATAACTTCAAAAGATGAATAATTATGTTAGTTAAACATGAATCAGTTGGTGTTTTTTATATTTTTAATATTTAGAAACTAAGAAACAATGCGATTATTAATTATTATTGATTAAATAATACACTCGTGTATTCTAAACATTTATTTGATTAATAATTCAGAATGTGGTAACACCGTTCTTTCACTTGATTAGCAATATACGTTCCCATCGAGGAAAAAGTCCGCCCTATATAAGGGGTGACTAGGCGGTAGTCAACGTTGGTTCAGTGCGGATGACGCCACGTAAAACTTTGAATTTCTACGCAGATCTGTGCATGACATTCAACGTAAGATAGTAAGATCAATGTACATGTGAAATTTGTAAATCGAAAACAATTTGGTACTTAACGAAGATTGAACCTAGGACTTGTAGATAAGGTACAAATGTTTAATCCCTGAGCCACAGATACAGACCTGGCTGGTATTGGGGAATAAAAGTATTTTATCTACATATTTTAAGGTAATTATTAATTTTGTTAATAAATCGGCATCTTCTCGATACTGACACCGGTAGGAGATAAAATACCTTTAGACATTTTTACGAGGCGTTCGGGCACAGATGTTAAATATTTCACGCTCGCTTGCATTTCAATTTATAAATGTAAATTCTACATTAATAGAGCCGCTTTTAAATATTAAAGGTTAACAACGGTTTATTATTGTTATCATTTTGTGTTTTATTAAGGCTTTTTTGAAAACCTTTGAGTTTGAATTACAGCTATGTAACCTACATATACCTAATCTAGGAGTGTTAGTTCTAGTGAAGCAGAATGAGCCTTCGAAGGCCGTATGGATGGGCAAGATGGATGGATAAATCCTATCAGTGTCATTTACAATACAAATTAGTTTTTCGAAAATCGACTTTCGACCTAGACGTCAAATTGTAAGAAATAGACTATATAGTTTAACCAAGCATGGTTTGGTAAGAAACATTTTTTTTAGTAACCTAATATGTCGTAGAAAAAATTTAACATAAGTCAATAAAAACTCATAGAAGGCTTTCAAAATTTCAACAACATTTCGAAACAAAAAATAAAATTGTAAAACAAAAATTTTCAAGTCTTATAAAAGGAAGTGCGATACAAAAGGCGTTATCTTAACGTGGTTAAGGATAATACATTTTGTGGGCTTATTACTTTGTTAATAATGTGGTATGAATAAAGTACCCGCGGGGCGACGACCGCCTCCGTTTGACACGGCGCTGTCAAAAGCGCGGGAAGCGTCTTGTTTCAATGGCGATCAATTTCAGTTCGGATACACGACTCATAACGTTGACGGGTGACGTATGACAAATTAGATTTTTCTTTAATTAGTGAAAGTTAATTTTTGTTCCTTTTTTATTGTTTTGGTATCTTTTTGAGATGTAATTAACTAAACTTTCGTTTTTATTAGTACATATTTAAAATATGTTTCATAACAACAGAATCAGATCATCATTTGATAAAGCCAATATGCCTTAAGACGTGTTTCGTTTCAGGAAAAACGAACAAAAGGTTGTTGCGCTACAAACGGCTTCCCTTGGTAAATCAGTGAGCCGAGGGCACGGGGGAGGATTCCGACAATATGAGGGCTCGCGCGCGCCACCTGTCGAAACAAATTGAGATCCGACTCGAGATTTACTCGTCGCGTAATGAACATTTGTGAACTGTGAAAGAATTGGACTTTTTTAATATCTGCCTAATGTCATGTTTTCAATATACAAACAGAAATGTATTACGTACGTCATGTGAAATTATAAAAAGATATCCGACTAACAAAATATAATTGATATCAATAATGTATGATATGAAATGAGTCACAATATTTTCATATTACGTGTTTAGTGCCTTTGATTTCATCTGAACTATAAACAGATAGTGAGTTTAAAAAATTGCAAACCGTGACAAGTAGGGGTCGCTAGTATTGTAGCCTTTTCGAGAAGACTTTTTGAACGATATTTAACGTGACATTCTCACGTCTTGAAGCCCGCCATCCTCTTCTAGTTATACAAAATAATGTGATCATTGAAAACGCAAAAAAAATATAAAAGCAGAGGGCGACATGTGGCTGATATAATGATGATGATGATGAAATAAATTAACAAACTATAGAAATGCGTATGTAAAAATAAATGACCCATTATATTGGAATTATATTAAAATGAAAACAAATCTAACTGAACAGTACTCTAGTACGTTGTTTGGGAAATTTGAGAATTCCTTAAATGATTGTAACACGATCTCTGCCAGCTCTGACTGATGAACAAATTCAAATAGAGAGGAACATTGTCTTTAATCAAATAATTCCCTCAAACTTTTAATGTTATATTTGTTATGGTTAAAATAAGCATTAATTAAAACAGAATATAGAACTGGTAACATCCAAGAAGCTATCCGGTGTCGGCACCGACTTGTTTCGCGCTCATCCTGGGCTGTTCTTCCGGGTAAGTAGAACTCAGGGTGAGTGAGTCTCAAAATATAACAATGTAAGTATTGCAGGCGACTTGGTCGGAATTTAAAAAAAGCTTAATGCCTATGTGTTCGCCCAAATTGTTCTAAATTCTATGAAAAATTTCGGCGCTATCAGTTAAGCTGTTCCGGAGGAATATAATTACAAACATGTACCTATCGAAATCGCTGGCAAGCTAATATTGTAATAAACAAATTAAACTAATTTTCACCTTTACCGAATGACTTAGTTTACATGAATCAATTGTGACGTCACAAGTAACAAATAGCCAAAGATCCGCGCGGGGCAATTTCAGCCCCGCCGGGGGCAATAAACCCAATGATCGTGACAGATCGGCCGCGTGACCGGACTGAAGCCGAGAGAAAACAATAAAGCCTCGCCCTTGTGCTCACTTACAAAGTGATTTGTGTCGTCAATTGTTAATCAACGTAATTAATCTAGTATTTAAAGAAGTCACCCGCTCCGCTCACTAACGCCATCTGTTAAAAAAATGTGACTAACATGCTTGTCGTGCTGTTTTTATCATTTTTTTTCTTTTATGTCATTTCCTATTCCTTTGTAAGTTTAAAAAATTCTCTGACAAAATTAACCGCGCTATAAGCTCCTCCTATCGACTCGGATAAACTCGTTACACTACAATAAAATCTTGAGGTTGAAAATATTTAATTGTTGTATAAGGAATCTAAGCAAATAAATATTAACCTTATGTTAAATTACGTTATAGTCGAATTTCATTTATAAGCGAATTAGTTAATTAAAAATAAATAACATAAAAAAACGCGTTAGTCATTAAAATGCTAATTCGCGTCCTCTAATCCGCTTTGCGTTTCGTTTTGGTCACTTTTATGTTAAATAAAGTGACGTAAATCACCACAGCCGCGTGCATTTGCATTTCAAAGCGACAACTAAACGTGATGAACGACTAATTAATATTATATTAATGCACACCATACTATTAATTTCAAAATTACTAATAAATAATTAACAAAGTATCAATAAGGTTGTAAAATTTAACGTGAAATTTTTTGTCAGACATCAACTATAAACATTACTTAGCACCAGGATCTGCAGACCGGGATTGCACGCATATTCTAGTAGATTCCAGAATTTCGCTCAGAACAATCCATTACCGTAACAGCACGATTGTTAGGAGCCTCACATATCAATGTAATCAAACAATGTAATGGTTGATAATTTTCCAAAACAGAAGACCTAGTGATGGCTAGCGTATTTCTATCAACCAATATTGTAAATTACATGTCCAAAAGTTATACGTAACAGTAAATAAATATTACACAGAGATAGAGTTCAGACTATATGTTTGTTGAAATGTAGGTGAATATAACATTAAGAAAATAAAATAACGATATAAAGACGAACGCTTGTAAAATGAACTTTAAACACGCACAGTTCGGTTGAAATGAAATTACTTAATGGTCGTTTCCAGAGCGATCTTATTTGGAATGATTTCCATATTTATTTCCGGGCTAAGTAATTAGCGGAGTGGTTAATTAACGCGGCTGAACGTGCTCGTGCTGTTGCATAAAACCGGCCAACAAACTATTCATCATGGCGTCGCTTCAACTGTCAACTGTCAGTTTTAGGGTTTGCGCGCGAAACGACTTTTAATAGCGTTTAGGTGTTAGGGATGCCAAGCTTGTTGACTTTTTAAATAGAGAGTTAATTAATTTTACTGTTATCTTTTAATCGTAAATTCTAAAACAATTTAATTCATAGATAATATATATCCTCTTGTTGGAGAGTTTCATACAAGATTGATGTTTAATTGCGAATAGATTTTTCGGAATATTTCTTATTGTAAATGACAACACTGAAAATTTGTCTCAACAAAATCGCTCCGAAGGTTATTGAGCTCTGGATTAGGAATCTATAGGTCACATACCTATGAATTAACTAAAAGTACTTGTTAATTATTGTACATATTTATACTTGAAATTGTTCTTTTAGTGTTTGAAATATTTTCGTAATTTAGTAGTAAAATTAAGTAACGTATTTGATGTAAAAGTTAGTGTGTAAAAGGTTATATCTAGGACCATAATCGTATTGTCATTTTATTTCAAACATTGTTTTTATTTCAAAATCTTTTTAAAGACGGTCTCTATCTCTCGAGTTTACTGGTCACACGTTTCAAAGTTATGTAAGATGTAATTAATTCAGTTTGGGCAGCTTCCATTGACTTGTGAAGTCACAAAATTACATAGAAGACTATTAACATCAACCGAAGCACGTCGTTAAACGCTTTGATCCGAATTAAATGTTTACAAGTAAAACTATTTGACTTGTAATTGTTTTAAATAATTTTATATCTTTACTAGATGTCGCCAGCGTTCACAACGGTGCAAAATAAAAGAAAACTTAATTAGTACTGTATGATTTTTACCAGACTATTTTCTATATCGATGCCAGATTCTATCCATATCCAAGAAGTATTCATCTACACGTCTAAATTTTCGATTTAATAATATTATTAAGAATAAGCTGAATGGCTTTTATGTTATAGCTCTGAGAAAAGTCTTTAATGAAACATGAAACCTTTTTGATGCATTGAAATTCTGAGGAGACATGTAATAATTGTGTATTTTCAATTCCGCGAATGTAAAAATCAAAATATATAATTAACTTACAAAGGAACGCAAACAGTACTCGGGAAGTAACTGAAACCAGTACACGCTGTGTTATGAAGAGTTTTTTAGTAATTCCATTTTCGTAATGTAACAGGAAAAAAATGTAACATAGGGTATCGTCGATAGCGAAGCGCCAATAGCCTAAGCTAAAGCTACGGATTTCCGATCACGTGGTCGAGCGTTCGAATCCCGCCATTCGACTATTGTAAACCATATCTTAACAAGCCTAGAGCTTATTGGGAGTGGTAAAAGAATTATTAGTTAGTTAACAAAAATCTGCTAATATTTTAATACAAAAAAAAAATAACTTCGGAGTTACATAGTTTTATAATTTAGCCTTTCTTAATTAAATGTTGAAGGCAATATGCAATGTTTGGTAACAACATAAAGTCTAGAACACACGTTAGGAATCAATCAGTGCTAAGATTTCCCCGGGGAGTCCCCGCCGATAGCGGTCTACAAATATACGACGAATTTCCCAATTGACATTTTTACGTTTAAATACTGTTTCACGGTTCACTTGTTTGTAAAGGTGGACTCATTGTGGGCAGCGAGTCTCGAGGCAGTCCCGGTGGAGCGAAATAACCGTTATTACATTTGTAAGCGTGGGTTCTCACCGGCCAATCTAATCGACAGTTTTACGTAACATAGTCCGCTGACTCAAGTGTCATAACCGGTCTAAATTTTTTTTGTTAAACTATAAAAAAACTCAACTTTAAATAATGAGTGCAGAAAAACTAAGAACATTTGATTGATATTTTTTTTAATTAATTGCAAATTATTATTTAAAGAAATGAAGAGTTATAATAGTGAGGCTAAGATAAAAAATTAAAAAACCAATTAAAATTAATAATCTATTAAACCTTGTATAATAATATAATTAAAGAAATAAAGTTTTATTTTAAAAACGAGCTTTTCTTATCAAAGTACTTGTCAAGACGAACTGAATGACCCAAACACGATTGGGTTGCGTCGTTTGGACAAAGTTCCTACGACTATCTTCCAGCTCCATTATCAGATCAGCTCTGTCATAACGATATTGTATTTCCATGTGATTTGTACATGCGAAATTTTAGCTCAATCGAAAACTGTCAAGTGTATGTAAATTAACTTGCAAGATTTCATTACAGACACGATGAAGCTAAATAAAACATTTTTTAAATCTTCAATAGCTTCAACTAAAGTAATTCAAATTATCAAATTATCCGTTCAAATATATTTTGCTCTGACCGCTTCGTACAGTTGGACTGCTCATTTAAACTCACACGTTATTCCTAAAATTATTAATGTTTTTTTTTATCAAAAAATTAAAAGCACTGGCTCTAAAATTTTGGCCTCAATGATAAAAAAACAAAGATCTTTTGAAGGGTTAGAAGAACGCGCGGGAAAGTGTTGCTAATTAGAATATTCTGAATAATATTAAAACAAGTTACAAAAAATTCTGTTTTTAATTTCAAAATGCAAATACCGAGACCCTTGATGTTAAGTAGAAAATTATATTTCGATTTTTTTTTATCCAAACATCCAACACAGTTTTAGAATAAATAAAACAAATTTCGCTTATAAAGTGAGTTTTTAAGAAAACTCTATTTTTTTTAAATTAGCAGATTTTTGTTTATTAACTAATATTTCTTTTACCACTCCAATTATACTTAAAGCGTACTGGGATATAGATAATATTCGAATGGCGGGATTCGAACTCTCGACCACGTGATCGGAAATCCGTAACCTTAACGATTAAGCTATTGACGCTTTATATAATATTAAAACAGTAAAAACGTCACACACTGGCATAGATCATGCATTTGAAAGGTGTCATATACCCTTGTCATACAGATTGCTTTGCACATGACAATTTACACCATGCATAAAATCCTACAGCAACGTTTACGGATGAAGGATTTCTTTATTTTTTTACCCGTCGTAGGATTTATTTCAAAATGTTCATCATATATAAGACACTAGATTAAAAACAGAATCTAACAGTTAGTGTTCATTGTTGTAATACAATTTTGTGCAAAACATATTTTAATTTTAATATTAAAGTAGTGGAAATATGCTTTATTACATACTAGTTTCTGCTCGCGATTTCGTCCGCGATGTATTAACAAAAAGTCACAAGCAGTTGAGTATTACAACGCAGTTTAAACTAGTCAAGTAATAAAAATGGAATTCAAACAGCGAACGCTTCGTAGCCAGGTCGAGTTGGAAAGTATTTTAAAAGGACGGAATTGTTACAGTTTGACAGATGAACGGAGATTACAAATGTAAACTATGTGATAACGACCTTCCTCAAAGGACCGTTAACATTCCAGCAAAGTTACGTTAGATTTTACAAATTTAAAAAGTAAATGTACTTTGCCCCTTTTGTTATTTTTAAATTTTAACTCTACAAAGAAAGTTTTCTATATAAAAGACCACAAGTAGCGAATGCCCAACTGTTCCGTCTTACCAAAGATAAAGAAAAGTATGCTAAACTGACTGCCAACCAGAAACAGAGAAATACTTCAAAAAGTAGAAATAAATTGATAAGTTAATACAACTTTATTAAGTTAAAAAGATTAGAGAACAAACGAATTATTATAGTTTTTGAAATAAGTTTAGTTTTTTTTTTAGCCGAGAAAACAATCGCCTAATATTAATTGATCCGACGCCCGGACATCGGTTCAAGCGGCAAAGTAAAGATGGCAACATTCAAGAATTTCAGTGATGCCGGCCACGCAGCCACTATAAATCACTGAATCTTCGCAGTACGGGAAGCAACAGGTATTTTGTAGAGCTAGGGTTGACAAAATGTGTTATTTTAATTTAATTAAAATATATTAATATTACTAACAATTGCTGGCGACTGTCAGAGGAGAATAAAATACAAAAGCCTATGTTATTCTTTCATATATCGGTCACCTTGCAGTGAAAATCCTATGAAATCGGCCCAGCCGTTTCGGAGATAACTGAGAAGGAACCCGCACTTGCGGATGTGTACACAAAAAAAACTTAAGTATTGGTTTTTCATTTCAAATAACGCAAATACATCATGTCCGCGTATTATGATATTTTTATGTTACATTCAGACACTCCAATTTTAATAATTCTATAAACTTATACAGAGAAAGATTAGTGTTCAAATAATGATGGATTGGATACCTGGAGTATATGACGAGAGAGATATAAGTGAATTCCATTGCAATATTAATCATTTAAACATGTTTTAGAATACATCGCTTTTCGATTTAATATAGTTACATATTTAATATATTTATTCATTTGTTTATTAGAAGGACGACCAACAGCTATTGATATAATGGTTGATACGTATAATGGTAAATAAAAATAAATAAAATAAATGTCAGGTCCACATAAATAGATATATAAGTGTATGTATGTTTTTGTACATAATGTAACTATCGGTGAGGATTTATTGATGAGGATAATTTAATTTTTAATTATTAAACAACAGAGTGGGCGGCGCCGACTTGCGAACACTTCATTAAAGAACGAATATTTTTTTAAAAGATAACATTGAAGTAATGGTAAAATAAAATTGTTAAGAATTAGAAATAGAAGAATTAAAAATAATTGATTAAGAAAAGACTACTGGCCGTGTCGGCGGTGATTTTAACGACGCTTTTAGCGATCTAACACTTAAAAATTTAGTGGTGATCTACTAAATATTATCCATACATAAAGTACTCAATTTACTATTTAAACTTTCGTGAGACATTACTATAAACTAATTGTAAACAGCTAACACATAACACGGTGTCGGTACCGACTAGTTTCCATCGCATCGGGGATCTTCAGGGTGAGTGAGATTGGTAATATACCGTGGTCGCCGCCCGCTCACTGAAGAAGAGGCCACGTTGGATACGAAACTAGTCGGCGCCGACACCGGAATATATATTAGACGTGTAATATTTAGTTTGTATGTTAAGTTTAATATTGTAAACACTACTCACATACCTAACACTACCTACCCTTAATTAAAAACGGCTACACTCACGTAGTTACCATACGTGTTTGTGGTCGGTTTTAATTAGTTTATATCTGGCGAAAGTTAAAACAATTCAATTTGATTTACATCAATACTGTATTAACTAACAATATAACGTACAGTGTAGACAAAATTATTAAAACAAATACCTTAAAGGCTGCCATGTTTAGAAATTGATGTTCGTTTTTTACTTTATTTTTGGCAAATAATAAAATTGATGCAACTGTTATTTATGAAACAATGAAAAAGAAACGTGCATCACTATTGCGAAGATCTCTCGATTTAATTTAAAATGTTTGTAGTTATTAAAAAATATATAACTTAGGAATATTTAAGACCTCAATTCAAATCTTATATGTAATTCTTCAAGCCGGAGATTGCGCGTTACGAAACCTTTGCACAAGATAAAGTTAAGGTTGCGCTTCTAAGTTTATTTAGATTTAAAGGCTTTCTGTTTCAGAATGTATGAACATAACACTGAAAAAGTTGATACATCTAATTTATATAGTTACTTCATTCAGTAATTGCTAGCCGTGTTCTGCGACTCTGTCCACGTGGAATTGAAAAAAAAATAGTAACCTATATTTTCCAGATTATGTTTTCCATCTATTCCAAATTTCATCCAGATCCATGAAGCTCAAGATGTACCTTCTAACAAACATCCATCCAAACTTTTACATTAACAGTAGTAAGAAGTAAGATGAGAACGTAAGGGCCTGAAAAGGCCTGTAAGAAAGTGAGACAATGTCCAACAGTGGGTAGACAAGGGCTAATGATAAATATAAGAAGACACTTTTGGAATAACAGTAATTTTTATTTAGTTTAATAAAATTAGCATTAACGTCGTTTTCTTTACGTAGATTGAAAGCCATAATGTTTTTGATTAGATGTCAACAGTGGAAGTTTACGTTTAGTTTTAAAACGTCGATTTAACGAACTGTTGACATTGTGTTTGGTGAAAGCTTCATTCAATAAATATAAAAAGTATTATACAATTTGTTTGGTCTTATAAAAAGTTTATGTTGTTGATTTAACATCGCGGAAGTTTGACGAACTTTTGGAAGATAGATGAGACATGGGAACTAATATCTTAATAAGAAACATAATTAGATTGATGAGAGTAATGTAGTTTTTACTAGTTTTAGAATATCTACCCATTTAAAACAATATTTTTGTAAAAAAAAAAAGTATGAAAAATAATTTTAAAAGTTTTTTGTCACTTTGTATAGAAAATCAACAGTTTATTTTGTAAACATTTTTTTTTTAATAATATTTCATAAAATAAATTAACTTACCGAAAAGCCATTGCTGATAGTTGCTGGTGCTACAGTGCTACGCTGCTACGAAGACAGGCTACGAAGCTCTGAATGCCGTAGAGGCCGCGCGGCTGGCTTTATATTTGGGCGGCGCGTAACCACCCCGCCCTACGCCCAGTGCATGCAGCCTCCTCGCGATCATGTCTTGATTAAAATTTATCGTTTTTTGTCAATCACTTCTTTGCCAAAATATAGAATTACAATTTGTTTGTGATTTTTGTTAGAAATTAACCAACATTTAGCTATTTTTTTAAAGGCGTAAAACAAAACGATTATAAAATAGTGTTGGTTTAAAATTTTCCAAAACTGCAAATCGATTTCTATTAATTTTATTCCAGTGATTGTCAGAATCACACAAGATAACTATTTTTATTAATCTCCTCTTAGTAATTGATTTATAGCGCCAATAGCCTAATGGTTATGTGTACGGACTACCGGTCGTGGGTTCGAATTCCGCCATTCGACTATTGTCGTGGACCATATTCTAACACAAGCTTTTTCAAGCTTACTAGAAATGGTTACAAGAAATATTAGTAAGTTAACAAAAATCTACTAATATTTTAATTTAAAAAAATACATACTACTAGGCTTTTGCCATAAGCATAAATTTTTTGGGATTTTTTAAAACTACAATGAATAGGCACGTACTAAACTAACATATATCTCTGGATCACAGCACCAGTAAACATCAGGTGGCATATTTGTCAAGCGTTAGTTAGTGCGTTATAATTAAAAAGAAACACGATTGGGAGGGGGGGTTGTGATAAGGAAAAATGAAAGGAATCCATTTTAAGAGATTTAAAAAGTTCGTTCATCTTTCCATTGAACTTTGTGAACTTTATGAAAGCGTCAAACATCCGGGTGTTGCTAACGACGAAAGCTGATATTTGGGCCGCAATACGCCAGAGAATCTGATACTGTGCTTTGTTCACTAAGGAGCTCCTGCGATGTAATATAAATTCGTAGGCGATGCTACGCGACCTTACCTTCGCGCTCGTAATATCATTCCTTGGAAATATCTACCTAAATCAAGGCATTTTTAGAGAAATTTCTACCTTAATATTTTTTTTTGTACCAGTAGTCTTTAAGTAAGACTTACGGTGTAAGAAAACAATGCAAAGATATCGAAGAAATATTTTAACATATGAACTAGATTCTCCACATTCGACTATTGGAAACCATATCCTAACATAAATCTAGACCTTAGTTAGAACAAGAAATATTAGTAAATTGACAAATATGTGATATAATTATATTACAAAAAAAAACTAACTATTAAGATGTGGTTATAAAAACATAATTGTTCTTTAAATAGTTCCTACCGTGGGTTTTCACTGTCTTCCTACCATAAAGATATTATTAGCCGTTTCATTCTCATGTTTTACGGGTTTTCCTGCAGTGGAAATCAACGGTTATACAAATCCATCGTGAATTAATATTATGCTTCATAACGCAGTATGTGTTAATAAATATCGCATTATATCTATTGTTTCGTAATAAGGAGTGGTCGGAATTATTGTTTATGTCAAATAAAAATCCCCGGAACTGTAGACAAGTGTATTTAATTATTATTAATCAGTATAAGAAGTCGTATAGGCAAGTATGCAAAAAGATAGGAAGATTATTAGCTCCCATGTGTCCCTACCTTATTAGGGGTGACTAGATCATAGTCAACGCTGGCCCAGAGCGAGTTGACTTCACGGATCTTTGAATTGCTTCTCAAATATTTGTACCTATTAAGTGAATTCTACATTATCTACTTGGTGTTAACTTAAAGATTAACTTTTCATTAATTTTCATGATATAAAACTTGGTTAATTTATTTAATAACATCGTGTAACAGTTAAGTCGATTCAATTTAATAATACGTAATGCATAAAGTATTCGTGACGTCACGGCTCGCAGCGGAGGATTCCGGCCGAAACAAATCGCGTTTGATGAAAACAAACGAACCCCAACCAACCCGCGTTAGGTTTCTGACACACTGCCATTGTAGGGCTTTAGTGATATCACTCAAAATCCCACTCTTAGAGATAACAAGATTCGCCATTGACGGTAACGTCACGGAGGACATCATCATCATCATCATCACCATTGAGTACTTTTATTTACGACGAGTACAAAGTCGTGGGAAAAAGCTAGTTTTGTATAAAGACTGTACACGCTTTCCTTGTTGTATAACAGATTCCAGTTAGATATGTTTCAATTTTAATTTCGTCTCATTTGCGTTTGTTGTACCACAAGACTTAAATGCAGTAATGTGACGCACGCGGCGACCGCTGAAGTTAGAGTTGAATAAAAATAGACGGGGCAGGTATTTCGACTGTTCTTTCGTATTCTAATAATAGATTCAACTCTTGGAATTAAGGTATCCCTACTTTTTTAATTTATAATGGGTCACCTTGTGACGATACTAACTACGATAACATTTGCGAACTAGGATAACATTTGCAGTGTTTCTGAGCCTTTTACAATTAGATACGAAATATCTTTTAACACGCTTTACGGGTTTTACCTTATCTTAGTTATTATATAAACAATTACTTATAAATATAGCAAGAATTGTAATTATAAAATCTCTAACTTTGACCCTCTAGAAGCCATATTGTTTGCAATCTCATCACAACCAAATTATTTTGTTTATGCCATTAAGAAAAAAAAAACCAACAAACCGCTCAAGTTCCAACAAGTTTTAACTAATTAGAAGTTTTTGAATTTGCTACGATTATTTTTAATTAAATTGTTTATTTTCTTGAAATCTTACTTCGATTAACACAAGTTTTCCTTGCAGACGGTGTACGTACTTTAAAGTCGACCAGTTATCGTCCCAAGTATCGCTGGATAAACGAGCTGGTAAAAGATCAAAGTTCCAAGTTCAAAACTGTGCGTGTGTAAGAACAACTGAAAACTATACAGTTTAACTGACAGTTAAAATGTTCCCTACTCCCGTACCTTAATTATAATTGTTCAGTTAAAAAGGACTTTAGTGGGCTTTTATTATACACTAACAATATTCAAAATGTTATTAACATACGTTTTTCATTGTCACATAAAACTGTGAGCATCTAGTTTGTTCTTGCGAAAATACACGGACAATATTGTGGATGAAATGATTACTGAATTTTGCCAAATTTAACATGAAAAAAAAATATTGGCTAATGTAATAAAATATTTTTATATATATAACGAAAAATGTGTGCTAGTTCTCAATAAGTTAAATATATTAATTCGCTGATAATTAAATTCCACATCCCCAAATTATGTTTTCTTTCTACATTAGATTAAAGACTTCATTGGCTATAGACATCACTCGCTTACTTCGGACCCCGCTGTGTTATTTATTAAAGATTTCGGCGTCGACACTTAAATCGATCCTTTGTATGTAAACGATTTTAGAAATTACCTGAGACATGACACGTAATAGTTTATGATGTGTTTATGAAGGGAAAGTTAATTTCACGACGTTAATGTCCGGTTTCTGATAGAGACGATCATTTTAGGATTAAATAGATGTTTCTAGCGACGTCAACGCAGAATAAACAAAGTCTCTATTAATCCCGCAAACATGAGCTACCTTCCAGTCCGGTCAAAATCTCCGCCGTTTCGAAGATTACCGCGAACAGTTGTACGTTCTAAGCAACACAAATAATCATGTTGACGAAATATGTAATTTGCTTAATAAAATTCAGGAATTCCAATTTTAGAATTATTTAGATTTTAATGAAACTTTCATTAAATGTTCTGAGAACATAAAGGAAGGTTTGTACACTAAGTCTGAGTAATTAAGTAACTATTAATTGTCTCTAGTGATTTGACTTCTGACTTTATTTTGACCTTCAGTATTTTAATATATTCAACGTAAATGTTTCTGACAATCCTGACACCATCGCGCCTGTCACATGAGGCTTAGGAGAGACAGGATTACGCGCAGTGCTTTCGCTTTTAACCTGTCATCATTGCCATTAACTGAGAATGTTATCAGATAATTGAATGATCAAACTAAAATGAATGCGTCACAAATATTACGTCACAACTATCGATAACTAAGGATTAAATTATAGTGCTCTGAATAGATGACATTGCGACAGCGCGGCACAAACAAATGAGAATCGTCAGCGTCACCCCCATCTCCATCGGGAGACTAGTAGCCTAGTCAAGTTAGACGTGACAAGGTCAACATCAACCACGCCGGTCCAGTGCGGGTTGATTTCACACATCTCTTTGAATTTCCACGTAAATATGTGCAGGCTTCACGATATTTTCCTTCATCGTAAAAACATTGGATAATGTACATATGAAATTCGAAAATGGACAATGTCGGGTTGGGTTTGATGCGGTCAAGAGGTTAACTGCGCCACCGACGCCCTTAAGATATCTCGCTAAAAATATATTACATACGAACAAATATTTTCATACAGCTCGTTGGCATGTCATGTCTTGGCAATATCGGAGTTTGTAACTTTATTACCTGCTATCGAAGAATATTAAATTCATATTTATTGCATTGCAAACGATTTCATATAACAAAAATGTATTGAAATGTTTAACCGTTACCTAAATAACGGTAAGCACACACGTCGCAACATCTTATAAATGTAAACGTATGAGATAGTTGGAGCGATGATTTTTTTACAGAATGAATACATTTTTGTACATGTCAGTGTACATCCCAGCACAAGCCTAGAGCTTAGTGGGGATTGGTGACTGATAAAAATCACCTAATATTTTATGTATAAGTCAAGTAGACATGTGAGCGTCGGTGGCTCAGTTGTTAAGCGCTTGACCAGATCGTACTCGAAATTATCCAGGTTCGATCCCAGCCTATGTGTTTTTCGATTGTCGAATTGCATATGTGAATGTGAAAAACATTGTGATGCCAAGTTGACATTATCTTTCGAAGATGACAGATTCATTTGTAAGTGATATAATGGAGTCGCCTTGTTTGTTCTGAGTTGAGCGAGGGATCCCATAAATATTCTTCAGTGTTAATATAACCGCGCAGTGTACGCCGCTCGCATGCAGAGCGCGCGGCGACTGCTTGCGGACGAATTATAGCGTAGTAATTGCTTTTATGAACCATATTTACATAACGTTATTCTAACCGTAGCACTCCACTGATCTCAGTTGTTACATGTCAAAATCCACGGAGATGAAAATTTTATAAACATATTTCTGACTGATAATTTAATTTATTGTCTATAGTAATTATTTGAAAAGCTTTAGTAAATGAATGTATTAGTATATTATGCAAACATATCTGTTTATTTTAATAGTTTGTTATAATTTCTCATTTCCATTGAATTCGTATATAAATATCATCTTTTCTTTCATTGTCTTCGATAAACAAAGATTACATTATAATTGTAACAGCAGTGGAATTGCGCGGTTACGTGGCGGCAGTATGTGGAGGAATGAATGAATCGAACTGGAGATTGAAATACCGTATAGAGATCTCTCTTTTTACCCTGAAAAATCTGTCCAAATCTATAACAAGTTTAAAAAAAATCATCTTTACTTATGACTGTATTAAATTGTTCATATTTAATTCTATAAAAAAAGTAATTAATAAATGTAGTTGCACTGAACGCTGTGCAAGTATAAAAATGAATGAGAAGTAAATGTTCTGCTTCGAGGGCTTTGTACTTAGCGTCTTGTTAATTGAAAAGTTAATGAAGCAATTGTAAAGGTCGCGATGAAGGCGTATGCTAAGATGATATTAATTGATCGCTCATAGTTCTTTGAATTACCTTCTAAAGTAATATTTAGATACGAGTTTTCATTCTAAAACGTTGGTATGAAACAAAAAAGATACGTATAATGTAAGAACAGTTGTAATTATTAGTAACACGCTAAACTTCAAGCGATGACTGTTGCCGCGCTCTATCCAATCCTTGTACGCCGATACCCTGGTGTAGATGGTAGTTCTGTCCACGTCTTTACCGCTGACGACACCCACTAGGAGATCCCTGCCAGACTTCTCCGCTGGGTCCAAAGTCCCCTTGCATACTAAAGGCCCTCCCGAGTCCCCCCTAGCGACATCTGCAGACTCCGCATCGGAACAAATAAATTTGTCCATGTTTGATAACCAACGATTCGAACACATCCATTTTGATAGTATATCGATTCTAGCTACCAGTAATACATGGGACGCTTCGTTGGTCATATCCTGACCAGTCTTCCCGAAGCCAGCGGCCAAGCATCGTCGAGCGTAATCCATGTCGGCAGTAGCTGGTGTCGCGTACGTAATAAAAGATGTGTAGGTGAAATTATTAACAAATACTAGAGCTATATCGTTCGCCGGAAATTTGAATGAGTCGTGTATGATAATCTTTTGTATTCGTCTCCATTGGGTATTGTTCTCTGTGACTTCTTCTCCGGAATGTATCATGTAGTTTCTAATACTGCCGGCGACTAGTCGTAGCAGATGCGGGTTGCGATAATACTTGTAATTGTAGACTTCGAAGCAGTGTGCCGCGGTCACTACTTTGTTGGCAGCTATGATAGTTCCTCCGCACAAGCTTTTCCATAATGCACTGTTCTTCTTGTGCCAGCGAAGTGCTTCCTTGATGGATACAAAGTAAGGTATCTGTCCGACGGTCGCCGGGTCCCCGTTCACGATGACGGGCTGGACGCCACCGCTCGGCTCTAGGAACCTCGTGATCAGCCGCTTATCTCTTTCACATGATGTAACCTTGATGATTGTCAGCAAAATAATTAATTGAATTTCCATTAAAATTTTGATAGAACCGAAACTAGAAACATGGTTTGACAATGACGGAGTTTTGTCATATTTTAATATTTATAGATAAAATAAAGTATCATGTTATTGTATTAATATTTATTATCAGTTTCTGTGTTCTATGATATGTGTGTATTCTTGATATTTTTTTAATCTATCTTTTGATTATAATTCCTTTACAATTAAGTACCGATGTTTTATAAAAGTGTTTGGTTGTTGTTTAAAAGTTAGGCAACAGTAAACAAAGGGAAATCTCGCGATCCTGTGATAAATTCACAATTCGCGGAAAAAAAAATCCAAAATAGTTGGTAAAGGTTTCGATGCCTGCAAGACTCGCCCCCGAGGCGGATATCTGACTTATTTTATTGTCATAGTTATACCTTTAGGTTATAATTAAGCTAATAAATGCAGAGCCCAGCACAAGGCCGCTGTGGCCGCGGAGGCGAGTGCTCTTCAATTATCTAAGAAATTTAAGTAATTACGCGTCAAAAGATTCGACCGACAATGTAATTAACGCGACAGATTGCTTGTTTGTTCATCTTCCTTATAAAAAGGCTAAATAATATTGTCATAACTGCTTTATCTATAATTACAGACTCCTTCAAGTCGCTCATTAAAGTAATTTGTTTTTCGTTTCACATGAGGACGTTACTGCGTGACAGAGCAGTCGACATCACAGACATCTACCTCAGCTACAGAAGCTCATGTTGGGCAATTACGCAAGGTTCCGTTTTGTCGTTCTTGTCGCCAATATTGTCAGTCATGATCAACAGAAAATGAACAAGAACACAAAATTCAGTTCATTTGAATTGTCGAATGAAACGAGGTAAATATGACCGATAAAAATGGCTTCCAAGATGGCGGCTCAGTTAGTGATTGCAGCGCCAAAACGGGAATCATTGGAACTAGGACTGTCACCACGTTGGTAAGCATTCCAGTCCTGTTATTATTTGAATACTGTCTTTGAGATATAACAGTATGGGTAGGAGCAATAGGTTTTGTATTGTTAGGTTACTTTAAATAAAATATAAAAAAAACTAAAATAAAACTTTTTATTTTCATATGTGGATTATATATAACTTTAATACATAATAAAAATATCTTAAAATATAATTAACACAATTGTTCGATTTATTGATTAAATCATAAAAAATAATGACAATATAATGTAGCAATATCAAAATAAATAAAAAAAAACTTTTAGATTAAAATACTCGACCATTGACTTTTTCAAATGACATTAAAAATGAACAATGTGTCATAATACAGCCTTAAATTATTTTAATTTAACTAAAATCGGTTACAATTTTTAATCAATTCCGATCTGTCAGGAGGAAATCGTTACAAATTAAGTGACAATCTATTCTGCTACATTCCTATATACGCGGGGATTTCCATTGTCGATAACAGTTACATTTATTACAGTATTTTTGAAACATCTTATTTTCTCGGCTTAGTGCGGACGGTGGAAAGTCGTTGGATGCGGCGCGTACCGTGGAAGGCATTAGGAAAGGTCATGTCCAGCAGTGGGCAAAAACTTGAACTGTGTCTCTCGCTGCAGGGGAAGGGACTGTACATATGACCTTGAGCCAATAAGACATTTGAAAAGCCTTCTAACAATAAGTTCTTACACGAGTGTTCCAACAATGGAAATAGGAATAACTAAAAGCTAATTGGAAGGCTAAGGCTTCATTTCTATGTTTTGGCTTAAAATTACCAGAACAAAACTATTTATAAAAAAAAAATTAAATACTCAAGTAGTGCTCCACAGTTGTTTGGCCCGGTGACTTCGGTAATGATATCCCGGTTGGTCAGAAAATATACACTTAGAGCAGAGAAGACTTCAGTACAAGACATGACAGATTTTAGACAGTAACAAGAGAATAATTCACCGGGCCAGATCAGTGGCACTATAATTCCTGTATGGAAGTCAACATTGTCCATTCAAATCTGTTGTGCGAACGTACAAAATATATTGTCAAATATCATTTCACTTATAACTAACTACATCAAATGGAATATGAATTGTCAAACTTTATTTAATACTTGACTCCGAGATGAAAAATCAGTTTTGCCAATTGCCTAACACGGAGATAAATTTGACTCTGCTCTATACAGTCGGGGCACTTCGCGGTGTTCTACTTTCGAAACAAACTCCGCCCATTCTTACAAACAACCAATCAGGTAACAGTTGAAAACGACGTGATAATAGTAAAAAGCAATTAACCGTGTACCAATACAGATTTCTTTCAAGAATTAAAATCTGCATCGTATTGGTTATTTCCGCGTCATCTCAATGCGTATTAAACGTTCGATTGACTCAGTTATAAAGAGGAACACCGCCAAAAACCCTAACTGTATACATGTTATAGCCTCTGAAATATAAAAACGTACTCTGTCAATCGGTGATTAAATGTCCCTCTTAGTCATTACTAAAATTCCGCACTAAAGGACGCCCTTAAAAACCTGAACTCGGAAGTACAAGGTACAATTCATATCCTTGTTAATGTAGTGTTCTCGTGTAGACAGATTAATACGTAACTAATTCTAAATTAGGCATAGTCTATTTCATAATTCCTGGATTGAGGTTACGCGATATAAGTACTTTATTTAAACACTAATATTCAACAATCGTTAAAAATCTTCTTATTTACAATCATCTTGATTTGACACATCTCAAAATGTCATAAAGTGATCATCTTTATTGCGTCTTTCTATAGTCAGATTCAATAGAAATGGGAAATTATAATAAACCTATTTAAACAATTTTACCTTCAAAAGACTGTTAACGTAGTCTTATTAAACAGACATTTGATTCTTCATTATATATACTGAAACGATCTAAAACAAATAACATTGTCATCATTTAGTGACACATAAATATCATTTCTCATTTCCATTGAATTCAACAACAGCTGTGATAATTTACATATTAGTATTTTATTCTAACCGTGGATTTCATCTTTCCCTATGAAAATAACTAAGCAGAATGTATTAACGCCGCAGTGCACACCCACGGTTATACAACACAAACATAATTCGAATTTGGAACAGTTTTGATTTAAAAAACAATCCAGAAAATTCATTTCATATCTTATTAAACTAAAGGAAGCCTTATTCCATATAAAATAAAGTTCATTTTCATTGTAACGGGGAATGTATGCGTCTATTTGTCCTGCAGCTGCACGTAGTTGGCGGGGAAGAGGCCGTAGGCGCCCTTGCACAGGCCCTGCCACCAGCCCTCGTCGATCTGATGTCACATTGTAGGTTAATGATCATTCCTTCATTCAATCATTCACTGATTCTTGTGTTAAGTTCATTTCATTCGTTTCGTGTTACTTTAAAAATAATACTTTATATTTTAAATAAAGAACGTGCTGCGTGATTAACACGGTACTAGTGTTTTTGAGTAAATGCGCGTTGGTGCAAGTACGTTTTTGTGTAAGTGCGCGTTGGTGCAAGTTCGTTTTTGTGTAAGTGAGTGTTTGTGTACTTACGCATTTGTGAATGATGTCTTTTTGTTTTTACATGTGCTTATAACATACATGATATATGACCGAGGCTACACTGACCATGACAATGTTGGTGATGAGGTCGTCGGGGTCGAAGGAGATCTCGTCGGGCGCGCCCGCCTGGTAGTCGTAGAGCGCGCGCGCCGCGTACCCGTCCTCCTCCTCCTCCTCGCCGGCGTCGCCCTCGCCGCCCGCCCAGCCCACCGGCGACACCACGATCGTGGGCTGGCGGCTCTGCGCAGTGGACATGATACATTAACTTTACACACGACTTATGTCTGACTCAGAGGTATAGGCAGAGATCTAAGTAGGCTATCTCTTCTACCATTCCCATACATAACACAGAACAAGAGGAGGTTGTATCAGTTGTCCATTTTTCATTTGAGTAAGCCTTAGAAAACTTATTTAAACAAACTTTGATATCAGGTTCTTTGTCCGCCCGGAGGAATGCATACTGTGGACGGAATTGGAGAAGACTTGTCCAGCAGTGGGCATACAAGGACTGATAATGTTCACTAACCTCTTCCTTTGGTTCTTTGGGTTCTCCTACCAAAGTGACATCTGGTAAGTTCGTTAATTTACCTTCCGCGTCTTGACT
>JAODUI010000010.1:532974-560830 GCA_027563995.1 Papilio gigon | reverse complement strand
ATACATTGACTTTACACACGACTTATGTCTGACTCAGAGGTATAGGCAGAGATCTAAGTAAGCTATCTCTTCTACCATTCCCATACATAACACAGAACAAGAGGATGTTGTATCAGTTGTCCATTTTTCATTTGAGAAAGCCTTAGAAAAATTTTTTAAACAAACTTTAATATCAGGTTCTTTGTCCGCCCGGAGGAGTGCATACTGTGGACGGAATTGGAGAAGACTTATGTCCAGCAGTGGGCATACAAGGACTGATGATGTTCACTAACCTCTTCCTTTGGTTCTTTGGGTTCTCCTACCAAAGTGACATCTGGTAAGTTCGTTAATTTAACTTCCGCGTCTTGACTCTGCTCCTCTCTCACCTCCGTCTTCTCTGTCTGTTCCATCTTCTCTTCTACCTGCTTGACTGCTTCAGCTGTATCGCGCTGTATTTGTTTGGGAACTATTATTTTAGGTTCTTCTCTCTGCATTGGCGTCTGTTCCTCGTCCTTGTCTACAACTACCTTGTCCTTTTCCTGCGGAAAACAATTAGACATTTATTTGGTAATGAAGTTAAATAAATATCTTCTAATCTTGTTTTACCTTTTGTGACAACTCTTTGTCCATCATCTGTCTCTCCTGTCTGATCTTCTGCACGGACTGCAGCGCCTCCTGCGTTTATCATAAGAAACACTTAATTGAATTAAAAAAAAAAAAACAAATTGAACCAACGCATGTATTGATATATCTATGTGTATTATCACCATAAATTTACGATCTATCTAATGAGATAGACACAGACGTTTAAAAGTCGGCTCGAAGGACCAACGTGGGTATGAAGAACAATACTTAATGTACATTTAATAAGACATGAGTTGCCATCAAAAGCCTCTAGGTTAGATAATTAAGGAGCTAAAATAGTTGTCGACATGAATATGGGGTTTAAAGTGATTAAATAAAAGGAATTACGATTACAAATTTAATCTAAGTTAATTAGAGGGTCGAAATATCTTACTATTGTTTTAGAGGTTGAAGAGTGTTATATAGGGGTGTTGATACCTGTTCCTTCTCCTTGGCCATGTTCTCAAACTTGGCGCGTATGGAGGATGGCTTGGCGCCGCCGATATCCGGCTTCTGTTTTGTGTAGTTGGTGCCCACTTTGCCCACCTCGTCGAACCTGTGCGCAGATTTGTCCACCCTGTCTGACTCCACGCCGAACTTTCCACCGAAACCCTGGAGATAGAAGTTTGTTGATCATAAACACATGATGTTACAAACATGCCATATGTGATGTGATGACGCAGTGATGTAAGACGCACCTTCTTGTGGTCGAGCTGGCTGGCGTGCGCGGGCGCGCGCTCCACGTGGTCCCAGCCGAGCGCGGAGGCGTCCTGCCTGTCGCTCTGCACGCCGAACTTGCCTCCGAAACCGATCGCGTAATCTGCAATTGGAAAAAACAAACCTTATTGTAGTTTTTTTTTTAATTTTTGACTGATTTTCTTAAGGAAGGAAAGCACATAATGAAAAATTTCGTTTTCCTATGAAAATCTTTAAATCTGCATACTCTCCTATTCTGTTACTATTAGAAATGTTGAAGAGTCAAATTATTAATGGCAGTTTCCACACGGGGGAGCAAAGTGACAGAGCAGTAGGACAAAGCAGTACTATTTCCACAGTAATATCAGTATAATTAATGTAAAGTAATGTTCGTGTGACCTGTCTGCGAGTGGTGCTGCTGCGGCGTCTCGTGGTGGTCCCAGCCGAGCGCGGCGGCGTCCTTGCGGTCCGTCTGCACGCCGAACTTGCCACCGAACCCCACCGCGTAGTCCTTCTGCGAGGGGTGCTTCGCCACCTCCTCCTTGTGCTCCCAACCCGCTGCACTCTGGATTAAAAATTAACTATTACAGAATTTCCGAGAATAATTTTACAGAGACAAAAGAATTTCTAAACTATGATACTGACCTATTTTCATAAGCTAAGTATGATAATTATCTTAGACCGTTAACATTGTGCTGATGCTTTTCAATAACTCAAAATGTTATGGAAACATATGCGATGTCATCAATATAAAAATCCTTCCTTCAATCAGACCAATTATTACACCTATATACAAATAAACAATGAAACGTCCTCCTCACCTTGTCAACCCTGTCAGTTTGGACACCATACTTCCCGCCGAAGCCCTGCGCGTAGTCGGTCTGCGACACGTGTTTCTCCACCTTGCCCACGTAGTCGTGGCCCACCGCTGACTTGTCCATCCTGTCACTCTGGACGCCGAATTTACCACCGAAACCTGAGGAAAAATTGTTATATTGGGTTGTATGGACTGTGTGAATTCAGATAAATAGAAGAATAGTACACTTTGTCAGGGAATGAAGAATGGTACATGTCGAGGATTGAACCCAGAACATGTAGGTTGTCCATGCAGTGCTTAACCACTGCACATTGCTATAGACATTTGAATATATCTGCGAAGAAATTCAAACCTGTGTGAAGTCACCCCGCACTGGGTCCGCACGACAAGGTCTAGTCATTCTTAACATAAGAGGCTGGTACATACCTTGAGCATAATCCTTTTGTGAAACATGTTTCTCAGTTTTCCCGACATAGTCATGACCGACTGCTGATTTGTCCATTCTGTCTTCTTGAACGCCGAATTTCCCACCGTAGCTGACATAAAATTACATTGTTATAAAAATTACAAGCGCCTTCATGACAGCCGCTTTATTTTCCTCATCAAGCTGGTTTATAAAATTTATTCTTTTATAAAAAAATATGACAATAAATTTGACATACCCAAACGACGGCTTAGGTCCCTGTTCGTACTGTGTTTTCTTTGTCTTTTTATCTTCTTCCAACACCTCTTCTCTTAGACGCGCCATACTGAAATCAAAGAAAATTTGTTGGTTCCATTTTTAGTATCTATATCAGAAATATTTGATTGCTATCTCATCATTGTTATCAGCCCCTGTCAGCCTACAGTTGGATATAGACCCTTCCCAATGCCTTCCACAGCATGCAGTCCTCTTTTCCAATCCAATTACTATATACAGAATATAAATACATATGGAATAATATCAAACATGTAACATTTAAAATATTGAATAACTGTACAAACTAATTTACATAGAATTTTTTTCTTGTTTGTTTGCCCTATACAGAACAGAGGCTCGAGCGCCAAAACGAACAAATTTGGACAACAATAAATTAATAAAACTGACCTGGATTAAGAATATAATGTTCATAATTTAAAAATGTAACACACAGATGTAGTATATTAAAAACTGGCCAGCGTTAGAGGACAACATACAAGACAATTGCAAAAATGTATTTAAACATCACAAACCAAATTAGTATATAAGTCATTGTTGTCACAGCCTCAAATACTATATCTTATTATTTCCAAGGAATCCATTTTGTTTTGGAATAGGTTAGATGGTAGCTGTACAAGTTCTCACGAGTGTGTATAAAGAGGATGACTCAATGAGTAACAAAGCATGTTTACATTTAGATATATGATTCATTATTGTATCAATGTGAATCAGATGTCCCCCACAGTATACTACGGTTCAAATGAGTTCAAGGGGGATACTGTAGAGTGGGCGAGATTTACACTTATGTCCTATTACTATGCAGGACTTTTAATTTATAGCAATTGTGGCAAATACATCATTCTATTGGGAATAACAAGCAATTGCTGACTATTCGAAATTCCACTATTATTCATAATTACAGATTTTTTTTTTATTTCTTCTCTAAAGTCACTTTTTATTAAGTTTACATAATTTCCTTAAAAAATAGCTTCGTTTCACTTGTCAGTTCAATGATTTTCCTTATGCCAGTTTCAGAATATCCTGTTAACTGTTAAACTAAACCTGAAGTTATTTACATTGTGTTATTTGAATTTATTAATGTATTAAAATATTATTTATTATACTAAGAAATATCAAACTATTAATAAATATTATTAGTGTGCGAGTGTCTTCTTTTTCTAAACAAAACTTACTCGATAGCTTCCACATTCCTCCCACCGGGGCCCCATCTCTGTTCATGTTCACTGACATCATTCACAAAGTCAGGGTCCGTCTCCCAATCATCAGCCTCCGCTGGGGCCGGCGCTGTCACATCTGTCGCTGCTTTCCACATCTACAACCAGATGTTACATAGGTGTACTCGACTGAATGAGTACAAAATCTATTGGTATTTTTATTTTTGTGACAGAGAAGAATAGCAATGTGTTTAGTAGTAATTTCTTGAGTGTTGTAAGGTGTCCTAATTAGTAGTATTATGAGCTCTAGATAACTATAGCTTTGAGATATTCTTTATTAAATTCAATTTAGTAAACAATTTAAATGTTCTTATTTATTCATTGTTGTAAATAACTGACATGTATTTACAATTCATATTTTAACAAGTACTTGTATTTCACGACCTGTAATTTATATTACCATTAAATTAGTATTTGCATTATACATTTATTACATTGATCCAAAGGTTTCCTACTCAATGCTGACATTATTTCCATATTTCGCTTATAATCATACAAAACGTGATTTGAAACTAGCTATATAAGATAGAATCATTTTTACTGTGTAAATATTGTTAACAGCAATTTTAAACCAAAGATCATCATCATCATCATCATTTACCATAGCTAAATATGAATATACATACCATATAAAATGTTATGAAAATTATTTGAAGCAATTACTCACATTTGATAATATCTTATCGAAAATATTACAATACTTACACGTTCAAAATATTACTTATTGCAGTGTAAACCCAAGATAAAGACTATAATAAATGCTATGCTAGCCTAATTTTAAAAATTAACAAGTAAAGAATGCTTTAATTTACCTTAAAGCCGGTTCTGAACACAAAACAACAGGTGGACTCCCGTAGAGCGTGTGAAATTAGTTAAATAACATTCACATCAAACCACAGAGAAGTTTTGTAACAAATAGCGTTCTTAAGAGATTAAACTTTATTCACTTATTTAAATAAGGATGGAGAAAGTTTTATGTTATCAAAGGAAATAAATGATTCCTCAATCGTTATGCGTCATTGAAGTTGAAGTCGTTGCGTCAATGTCAAATTGAAAGTGACATATTAACTTTTTTTAACGGTAATTACATCGTCCTGAAACTGCAACAAAAAAAATAACGCCTCGATCAGGTCAAATAAGAATACAACTATAATGAACACAGCTCTATTTTTTAAATATAGCTTCAGAGAACACATCTTACTAACTTCACCGGCCTATGTAAATGCTTCATCTCGGCAATTGGCGAACTCATTCTGTTTTAAATTCTAAGTGCTATTATATTATATTAATCCAGAAAAGCACAAGAAGCTCTTGCGCTCTAGGAACACTGGCATATGTCCTAGATATACGCAAATACTGTCCTTGGTCACAAAGAAGTAAAAAAACATTTTTTTTAATGATTTTATTTACATCCATAATTTTGTTTAAAATTAAGCTAAATATAATGAACTATTCCAGGACAATAAAAAACGATTTATGAGTTACAAGCAAGCCTATCTCATTGACAGCACGGCATAGTTGATTTTTTAAACACAAAAGTAGACAGGGATGTCTCTACAATATGACAATAACAAAGGTTGGTGTTTGGTGAAAGTTCGAAACCATGCACCTAAAACCCAGCATTTATTACGTCAATTAATTCACATAATTGTACATTTTCACACAGAGATACGATTGTATTAATTTAAATTCTAATTTAATATTAAAATATCGCCTAATCCCATTTCTAAACTAATACCTATCGAACCCAGAAATGTTTTTTGTTAAACGATTGGCGTGGCAGAATTTATTTTATTCCTACTTGTAGAAAATTTGTTAATTGTAGAGGAATTAAAAAGAAATAGAGCACTAATTTACATTTAGTATTTGTATTCCTTTCGGTTAAATAATGCGTTACAGTGCCGTTAAAACAGTTATCTTGAATTATTCATTGAGCTGACCTGTATAATATCAATGTCTGAATGCAATACGTATCTTAAATATAAAGGTAAGTATATACTTAATCATAAATTACAAATGAGGTTAAGTAATTCAATTTCTTCTTCATGGTCTCCGTTAGCGGATTAGGCCAATGTAGAGTGGAGGTTAAATAAACAATGGACATTTTAACGAAGAATGACAAGTTAAAAGAAATACTGTTTCTATTTGTCTTTATGTTTTCGCCGCGTTAAGATTGAACCATTTTAAAAATCAGTACGAGACTAAAATATGCTAAAGAACAATAGAAAATTAGTAAATACGACAGTATTACGAAATTCGTTTTTTTAATACGTATTACACCACAGACATTAATAAAATATTTTAAATTGAACTATATCAGGTCTGGATTTAATGACGTCTTGGGTGAATGACGTGTTTGGTGTTGGAAGTTACAAAAAGTTTACACCTTTATATCGAAGCCATCTATTAAAGTGCACACGTCACTATACAGTAGTACAAAAGAATGCGTAATATTTCTTGTTCTTTGTATCAATCTATCTATAACTGTCGATAGTAATTAAAATAAAAATAAATTAATATTATCAATGTTACAGCACGCAATCTTAAGTATTAATTTCGGGATCAGGCGCGTCGACCGCGTAACCAAACTTCTGCAATGCCGTCTTGATCTCTTTGAAGACTGAGGCATCGTCGATGGTCGGGGGTAGCCTGACTAGCTGGGACCTGGCTAATTTTGAGATGGCACCTCGTAGTGCCTTCCCGGACCTAGTGCGTGGTAACGCGGGAACTGCAACCGCCTTGCGGAATGCTGCGATGGGCCCGATCAGGTGCCGCACGAGAGCTATCAATTCTTGTGTCACTGCACTTTCTTCTACCATCTCCTCATCTGTTTAATATAGAATATATAGTTGTAGTCACCACTTGTATAAAGTTTCATACACTCTGTTCAAGCAGTTTGTGTGGGTTCAAGGAGTTTGGTCTCACAGTAAAGGCATATAATAAAAAAAGAAAAAAACGCAAATAACACATTGTTTATCGCTATTCTCTTGTCTCTTGCACGCCCCGTTTTTACAATGTTCGTTCTGTTAATATATTCACCTTTTCAAACATGCATTCTAATTTAAATAATTAAACACTAACCGTCCGACATGCACACACTTCACTACATTTAGTGAACATTTAACAAGTAATTTAAATTATACTAATGTAAATTGGTTATTTACCATCTTGCGGCGGTCTCATGACGTACAAGCATAGCGGGACATCTCCCTTGGTGGGGTCTGGCGCGCCCACGACGACGGCGTCGGCGACGCGCGCGTGCTTCAGAACGACATCCTCGAGCGCGGCCGTGGACAGCCGGTGGCCCGCCACGTTGATGACGTCATCGGCGCGCGCCACCACCCACACGCCGCCCTGCGCGCTCACCCAGCCCGCGTCCTGCGTGTCGTAGTAGCCCTGGCGACCAATACGTACACATGACGTGTCATTGTTGTTCGAGTAACGTTTTATTCCGTTAATGAAATAATAATTGATTCCATACCGGGTAAGACTCAAAGTAGACCTTCTTGAAGCGGTCGTCGGCCTGCCATAGAGTGGACGCGAAGCCCGGCGGCAGTGGTAGCTTCAACGCCAGCCTGCCCACCTCGCCGCGCTGGCACTCCGTGCCGTCCTCGCGCAGGGCTCGTACTGCAGCACACACTCTTAACATATATGTATACAGGCAATGTTGTGCGAAATAATTCAAATGTTCGCATTCACATCTGCATATACTGATGTCAGTAGGTTTGTTTGTCCTCTTATACTATTGAAAGTAATTGGCAACTTTTCCAAGTCTATTTTGTGTACTGACCGTCATACCCGGGCACGGGGTAGCCGGCGGAGTGCGGCGGCACGCAGCGCACGCCGTAGCCGAGGCAGGCGGCGGTGATGGGCGAGCCGGTCTCCGTCTGCCACCAGTGGTTCAGTACCGGCACGTTCAGGACCCGCTCGGCCCACAACTGCACCCACATAAACACTAACTACATTTTCTCATCAAGCAGTTTACTTTGCATTTACGTTGCATTTGTCAGTCAGCGATAATTATAAATTAATGCAAAGCGGAAGCCTTCGAAAAAGACTATTCCAGTTTTAAAATGTCGACTCTTTTTTTAAACCGCAATAGACATTACTGCAGGCAATAATGTTGGAGCATTTTATGTATTTAACAATACATTTACTGTGACACAAGTATATTAATTATTCATTTCAAAACGTTTTTCGCAATACCCTTGAATAATAAGGTTAAATAACGAAAAAAAATGCATTTAAAAAAACATTGTAATATTTAATTAAAATTGGTAAACACAATAGTACCGTCCGTTACATATGCTGACAGGCTAACCTTAAATGTGCGATTCGATCGCGGCTAACGGCAAACGTTAGCAGACGGCAACCGCATGTCCGATTTCGCAAACGGATTTCTAATTGCAGTCGTATATATATTGCCGTTCTGTCGAGTTCCTTGTGATCCCATCTTTAGACTCGGTCACTTTGTTTCCCACAAAAATGGCTATGGCAATGATCGATGCTCTTACATTTTGCTCCAAATATATTGTATGAACGGCCCTCTAGCGATAAATTATAAAAAGGGACTATTCATTGTGCAAAAATCATTGCACAATTAGCCTATATTTTTTACCACAATGTCTTCTAAGGTCGTGTTCTTTTATGATAATTAAAGTTGAATTATGCGATCAACCGACACGCATTGTGTGATGCGCAACATACATTAATGGAGATTTTTTTTAAATATATCGTAGATAAGTGTGACGACAAGACCACAAGACAAATATGTTCACAATACAAAATAACTGACAAAATTCTAAGCTGGTTTTAATAATCATTTCATTAAGAGATAGATTTCTAGAAGCAAAAATTTTACACTAGCTTGACTAATAGCATTGCGCACCGCTAACGGCTCGGTTAATGCATTCATAAAATAAGAGTGTAACCGTACCCTGGTATCCTGGTCGCAGTGTTCTCCGGCGATGAAGACAGTCTGCAGAGACTTGCTGCAGTACCGACGCGAGTACTTGGCGTTGGGGTCCACACGCTTCAGCACGCGGAACGCAGTCGGTATCGTGAATAATGCATTCACACGATGTTGCTCTATAATCCTGGAAGGCAGGGTGATGGACGTGGAACTGTAGAGCTAGTCCAAGTTACAAGTAAAATATTACTATTAGCAACTACGGAAATTTAAAATTGTCTCTTCTTTTGCCGTTTATCATTTGTTTCTTGTTCGAGCTGGAGGCGCCGGAATGACAATGTCACAATCAGACAATATCGTATACCGATGCGTCGCACATCCAATACTTGTATTCTACTTAACGTTGCATTGCCGGTTCTTCAAGCCCGATTTGAACCGGCGACGTATGGAACAATTTGTTCGTTTGTAATACTTAGTTACTAGTGAGCTGATCAAAAGAAAATAATTTATTAAGTACAACTAACCTAAAATACTGTCCCGGGTCCGGCGTCCTATCCGGCTTGCCTTCATACAACACCGATGTCAGTCCGGCGAGTAGCGGTCCGTAGCAAATGTAAGAGTGACCGACCACCCAACCGAGATCAGACGCGGTCCAGCACACGCCCTTACTGAGGCCGTAGACCGCGTGCATAGTCCAACATAGCGTTGCCGCATGACCAATCGGTCGCTGAATACCTTTAGGGTCATCGGTTGTACCTACAACAATCGATACTTAAGTTTCATGACTTGATTTCACGTCAAAAGACTGGGTGGACCCGTTTACATGATACAATGTTTACTAATCATTATTAATTCGAACAAGTCTATTTTATTTCTAGTAATAACTACTTTCTTTGAGAAAAGCAACATGCAGTGAGTAATTGAGAAAGGAACGAATATGAATGAGGATAGGTTCCTCAAAACTTATTTTTAATCAGTGTGTCTTTTCTGAGTATGCTGAAAACTGAGTTCTTATGATTAAGACATCCAAATAAATTTAAATAGTCGATTCAATAACCTTCAATATATCGATAGAAATTCACCGGTAGACTATCAGCTAGTAAGTAGAAATACCAACATAGAGCTGAGTTATCCCCAACATCACGTGGTTATTATTAATACTGAACTAGGGACGCTTTGTTACCTGAAGTATACAATATATACAAGGGTTCATTAGCCTCTAGAGAGACGCAGGGCGCAGGCTCGGCGTCCAAGGCACTCTCCCAGCAAACGTCGCGGCCTGGTTCTAAGGAACATTCCAGCACGCGTCGCCGCTGATACACGACGCAGGCTCGCGGCTGATGACTGCTTTGGGCGAGTGCATCGTCCAATATTTCTTTATACCTGTGTTAAGATGATGTCTTATTAATGTTATAAATGCGAAGTTCAGATGGATGCATGTTAACAAGTAACTCCAAAACGACTAAGCGGATCCGCGTGGGATTCGGCAGCGCGTAAGTCTTACTGACTAAGAGTGCGCATAAGTAAATTTTTTTTCAAATCTGCGCAGACAAAGTCGCGGACAAAAGCTAGTGAGTCATATAATTAAAGGTATAATGTATTTGGACAGAGTCTTTCATATGCTAACTCGTTCTATATAAAATTGTTTGCCATCAGATCGCCGGCTATTGATATCGCGAAACGGATTAAAATTCGTATATAAATATAAGTAAAAATTATGATATGTTTTTATCAATGTGATGCAAATTACCTTACTATTTTATTAGGCTCGACGCCGCAGCTGGCGGCTATGATGACTGTAGGCGCCGCGTGCTCAATGCGAGTCCGGAGCTCGCGCGCCGCAAAACCTGGTCCATTGACATCAGTATTTGTTTTGTTTTATTGCTTTTCGTGTAGGCACTATGATCCTAAGATGTCATTTACAGCCGCACTCGTTCTTAATTCGAGAGAGCATATTAGTATAAATTTGTCATGTAACATTTAACCAAGGGGCTGCACTCATTAAAATATTTTGAGTTCAGCGTGCTAATAGCGTACCTACGAAACCTAAAATCTTTACGGTTTGCATATTTTAGCATAGTTACTGTCAATATGAAGCTCTACTAATAACCAGTTTACAAAGATCCCGGATCCAATGCACCTCACCTCCAAAGACAACGGAATGTATGGCTCCGATTCTAATGGTGGCCAGCATGGCGACCACCGCCTCGGGGATGAGGGGCATGTAGATGAGCACGCGGCTGCCTCGCTCCACGCCCAGAGACCGTAGCTTGCCGGCCAGTCTAGACACCTTCGGATAGGTAAAGTCAACTCAGTAACCGCACGGAATTACCAATAAAACTCTTTGCAAAAACAATTATATCCGCTCAGCTCACCTGATCCAATAGCTCAGCATAGGTGATCCGTCGCACCGTGTCTGTGAGGGGAGAGTCGTGTACGAGTGCAAGCTGGTCCCCGCGGCCCGCCAGCACGTGCCGGTCCACCGCGTTGTAGCACACTGACATTTCCCCGCCGACCCACCTGGAGTAACACTACAGTATTTACGACCAGGATACCACTAAAACTCTTTTTCGAAGCGACTAACCGCGGAGCTAACATAATGTGGAAGTTATCAGGGAAGACATGTTCAGCAATTGGCAGACAAAGGCTGATGATGATGTCTAGCCTTGCTCTACGGAGACTGCGAAAGGTAACAAAAAAACATCCCACCATATGGGGAGTGCACATCATCCATTCTCCTTAAACTTACCTCCATATACGATTTTTTTTTATTTATTTAGTTACATATGTAGCACCAGTTTGTGAATTAGTTTATAATATACTTGCCATTTGGTGAATGGTGGATTGCTGTTGTCCAGCACGCGGTCCCATGGCTTAGTCCAGACCAGCTCGTGTCCCACTTCTGCCCAGAATCCCTCGGGGTCCTCTAGGGACCTGCGGTGAGCGAGCGCGTACTCCTTTGTAACGCCACTATCGCCTTCATAGAAAATGTATGGATTTTTGTATATTTAAGGAAAATTATAGTATAATAAATATGGTTTTTATCTCCTGGTGAACTAACTTTGATGTAAACATTTATTTTACTAGGGCACTTGTCTCTCTTTGTAGTCATGAAATTTTTAAAATATCAAGTGAATTAAAAAAAATATATATTTAAATTAATTAATATAAAATCTAATTAATTTTACACATCGTAATATTCCCATACAAAATGTTTTGTTTACATTTGAATGAATTATCCCACGAAAAAATATTTATTAAGTCCTTGACAATGTTTTTGTTAAAGCGATTGTAAATTTGGAATAAAAATAAAATAATAAATGGGACTGGGTTTTATTTTTGGGTGCGAAAATAGAAAAGACAAGCTAGATGGCGATCACAATACACGATGACAACTATGTTACAGGCGAAGAATATATTAGAAGACGGCTTTTAAGTTTTCACTATGTTTCCACGATTTTTTACGGACCAGGATTGTGTAGACGACATGACCACGCGCAGTGGACAACTCAAATTGATTCGTATCCATCAGTTGGACCCATCGATGTGAGTATTCGGTAACTTTATGTTGGTACTTATTAATGAATTGGTATTTGGTGCTTTCTGGTTCAGAATGAAGAACCATGGAAACTCACATTAAGATTTTTGTATTAAGTCCTCGTTATCGAATAACTCATAAAGACGTAGGGTTGCTGGAGTGGCTGGGGTGGCGATGTCCCCCATCTTTGGTTAATGGGTAAGATTCATGTTTTAACAGACAATCCGTAACAAACATGATCTATCCGATTTTATTTAGAAAAATAATACCTTTTTGTAACCTACTTTTTTTATGAATTCTAAACTAACGCTTGACCACGATCCCACCCTATGCCAATGCTGATGTGGTCGAAATATGGTACTAGCTAGTTTAGAAAGTGCCTATTCATTCTACTCTTGAATGCTCCCAAATAGTACTTGGACGGAAACATTGACTAATCTTTGTAATCTACAATTATTAGAGAGGATTCGTTCCACATCCCTGCATATTGTACAAGAAGATGAAAAAGAAAGTTATTTCGGACATCGTCACAACGCACAGGAATAACTAATATTAGGAGTTGCGTTTTAATAAGTACATTTGTAGTACATTGTTGCTAGAGTGGACATTAAGAGTAAAGGGAAAAGTGAGCCGATGTAGAGGTACTGCGCTTTTACGACTGTTGGATTATCGGGTAAGCTCCGCCAGCTCACCGTGACCAATGTTACAATTGCAAATCTCACCAAAGCTCTCAACATCGGCCGCGGTTACAAACGTCTTCTTCTTGAGTTCACTGATCGATGACTCGAACTTGTTCTTCTGCAAGCCGGCGATGCCATCATCTGCCTGATACATGTTCCTGTCTGCACGAACCGCACCCTAGCCCGCCGCCGAGCGCACTGCGCCGCCGGTGCCTTCCTCCAGCGATTTTGTTCATTAGCATCGCCGCATGTCAATGAGCCAACCTCTGAACTCGAGAACAATCGCTTCAAAACTCCGTCACGTGTATTTCTTCCTTCAAGATCCGCGACAAATTGATAACAGGAACTGATAGCAGTGTTATTCAAATTTTTATTTCTAGTTTCATGCGACTTCTGAATAGTTTTCAATTGTTAAAACTTTTGTAATGTATTCTGATTTGGTGAGAGATTAAAATATATATTTTTAAATTGTAAAATAAATATAAAAAAATGTGTAAAATAAAAATGTACCCGACAATACTGTCAAAGAGACATTGTCAAGATTGTTTATAAACTGTTAATAAAGTAACGATGACGAATTTATTCATTTTCCTTTTGACCATCTCCAATATTACTGATTTCTATAATAGAGTGTAAGGTTATGACAAGGTCAGAGGCACTGCGCGCAGCGGCTTCCATGACCAAGTTCCCTATGAATATGGTAGTTCTTTAGTTGACATAGTTCAGGGATACACGAAGCTTGTGTATGTTAAATAATAGGAATTATTAATTAATTTGAAAGTGATCTTTTGTACTATAAAATAACAGTAACAATCTACTTAAGTTCGATTTGATAAGAAAAATACATCGTAAAGATCACTCTTAGTGACCAATTAAAGGTATTCCGGCAATAACTTTGATAGGTAACCTTTTTTGTCTCAATATTGACCTAATATATGATAGCAACTGCACATCTTCTTCGTATCAATTAATCCGTGTCCATCATCATCATTGTTAGCATTTGTCTGCCCAATGCTGGACAAAGGCCTGCCCCAATGCCTTCTACAGTATGCGGGCCTCCTGCTACGTCGAACGACTTCACTCCGTCCGCCCTGTTTACATTATACGGGGTGTCAATTGTTTTACTTAAACATTTTTCATTTTGTAATAAAAATATAATCTTCAAATAATAATTATCGTCAATCAGTAAGTGAGTTTTTGTTAAAGTTGGCGGCCATTTTCATTTTATTTCGTTCTTGTTTGAAGATGTTTTCTGGTGATCAGGTTTTTTTTTTAGTTCTGAACCGCAGGGAAGGGGAAGGCGAACATGTGCCTTAAGGGCGGAGGGTGCAAGCCCAGGGCCGGTGTGGCGTGACTCATTTGGGTCGTGGTCACTGGACTTGACGCGGGAGGCACTACCTCGGTAGCCCTTTGCTTGCAGAGCGAGACTTGATGGAGGCCTCCCCCGTCTTGCGCGTAATCTCGGCCGGGTCCACGGGTCCTGTTTGATCCCTAGAGGTTTGGTTTCTGTAAACCAAGGAGACGCCAGCGGGGAGGGCGGAGTTCCCGATCCGCAGTGCACGGTGATGACCCTCGAGGAGCGCCTTAGAGTGCGGCGTCCCGGTTTGGGGCGCGAAGATGGCGCATTCTCGGGGCAGACAGTAGGTCGTCGCGGTCATCACACGGTTTACATATGCTCCCGTGGCGTCCTATATCTGACGTGCGGGGACGGAGGGATTTAGTGTAGTGGGCCTCCCGTAACCTACCCACTCGGAGTAGGGGTTTCAGGGGAAGAGAAAACTCGTGTTTCCTCCCCGAGATTCATCGTATGTGTAAAACGCATTCCCCTCTAGTGAACAAAAAAAGGATTACCTGACAATAACGAATACTGCAAAAGAGTGGTAATTGTTGACTACGCGATGCTGCAGTGTAAGATTTTTACTCGCAATTCTATCAAATTTTATTATTTTTTATATCAAATCTATTTTGTTATATAATAAGTTTTGTCCCGCGATTTCGACAGCGGGGGATTGAAAAAAACTTTATAGAATATGTGATTGTTAAGAAAAACGAGTGTTTGTTTAGTCGTTTTGGATTTACGTTTTAACAAGCGTCCATCCAAACTTTCGCATTTATAATATTGACAGGAAGAAAAAGTAATCATAGTAACATCGTAAAATATCAAATTACTTTTGGATATTAAGCATTCATTCAGTTTACAAGCTCATTACGCGTTATCTTGGGAAACTATAAAAAAAACGAATCAATTCTAAGTCATATTGCAGGGGTGGCCAACCGGTTGTTCACAGTTGTTATTCCAATCGAACAAGTACAATAAATACAAGAACAAGTCATATATAAAGACGTAAAACATAATGTAGCGGAAGATTTTTAGACGCAATTCTCGCTCTGATATAAGTAAATAATTAAAAGTTTTGAGTTTTCCCTTTATATAAAAACTTCATTAATTGTATTCTGAATTGTTTTGTTTCATAATACAATAATTAATTGATAGAACGCAGAGGGTTTAGAAAACAGTAAATCACTGAAGTTGACCACCTCTGGTATATTTTATCGACGAATTGCAACGCATTAGAAATGAAATGCGATCTTTGCAACACAAACATGTTTTGGTGCTTCCTGTTTTTTATTCGTGAGTAATATTTCTTACTTATGATAAATCTTATTTGAAAAGACAATAAAACTATTATAATTAATTGTCGAGGCAGGAACTTTTTTTTCTTCAATTGTTTAACGTGACGCGACAACAGTGCGTGAAAAATACAATTAAAGCTAATGTGGACATCCTAATGATATTTATAAATAAAATATTTAATGATTTAGGATTGAACTACTAAACAACTTAAACTAGTAAAACTTTCGTGAGACATTTCACTATACTACTTACAAAACAGCTTAACACACGTTAAGCTTTACACACACTAGTTTCGGGCCCATCGGGGCTCATCTTCAGGGTGAGTGGGCTCCAAACTAGTCGGTACTGACACCGATTTACACGTGAGTTAAGCCGTTTTATAAGTAGTTTACTAAATAACTAATTAAGTTCAAACTGAAAGGAATTCTGGCCGAATTTTTAACCTAATAATTATTGTGTATTAAAGATGGCTATATATATGTTTGTGTACGTTCGTTATTGTATACGTTAATATCCATATTAATTCAATATTTTAAACAGTATTCACAGGCACTTCACAAGAATACACATTAAAAATTCAAGGCAACTTCGAAATGGGTGAAGAAATCACTACGTTAGTTAAGGCGATATACAATCAGATCTTCCAGGCGAAACCCAACAAGGACCAGGGACTGTTTCCCAGCCTGAACTTGGGAAATCTACAGGATCAGGTGATGACCAAGGCCGAGGGGGATTCTGACAAGTTCAATGATCTCGTCACCGACAACAAAATCTTAGCGATCCACGAGAGTCAGCACGGCCAGGGCGATGAAATATATAACAATGTACATTCATTATAGATTTAAATATATAGCTTAATATATAATACGTTTTTTTAATTATCTAACAGTTATGTATCGATTTTAACTATGTTAAAAACTGAATTTCGACCAAAATTCAAGAAATATGTTAGTTTAAATCCTAAACACCAATCAAGGGCAGCTTCTCGTAGTATTTAATAAAAAAAAGACAGACGGTGTAGTGGCAATGGGCCCGTCACATCAATCGGGCCAGCGATGCGAAGAGGGTTAGGAAATTGTTAGATTGGAGGCCACGGTTGTGGACCAGGATTGTGGGGCGTCCTCACTCCATGTGGACCGTTGTCTTAGTGCGGAATGCAGGAAGTCGTTGGATGCGGAAGGAAGACAGCATACTGTGGAAGGCATTGGGAAAGGCCTGAGCCAGCGGTGGGCACACAAGGGCTGATGATGATGACGATAGATGAGGGCTCAGAACTAATCACCGTAACAATAGGGGAGGTCTCCGTGTAATGGACGTCCTAGGCTAATATTAAAATAATATAAATAAAAGTCAAGTACGATTTTTACAGTTTTATTTTTACATTATACAAACGCCGGTGTCGTTACAATTTTCGGAATATTTAACTGTCATCGCTACTTGAACTGTTAATCAATGCGTGAACTTTTGTAACACACATACAGCTATCCCATTATATGTTGAAAAACATTCAAACGCCTGTTTTTTTTTAAATTCCAATGTTGAGTTTTTATGAAACAGCATCGAATTATCTGAAATCATTTACAATACGCTGAAGTTACTTTTGTTAGACGTCACAATGAGACTCTATTTATAGGTTGTTATCTATGTGTATGAACATAACCTAAAAATACAAGACTATTGGATAGGGCAACCCCGGCGACATTTTTTGTTAAGCTTCACATTGTAGTCATATGTCACGTTTGTTTTTAAATTAATGTAAATGAGTGCACATATGAATATCAATAAATTAAAAAATGACCCGAGAACGCCCTGATTTAATTGTTTTATTGTAATAATTGATATCATATGATGTCGCGGTGATTCACTTCAAAATATAATTTATTTATGTTGACCTCAACTTTTAGCCCATCGCCTCAATTTTTGTTTTTTTTCATAAACAGGACATCTGTACGCATGTCTTCATGTTTTGTTGACATTAATATTGTTCAAATCCAAGAAATCCTAATCTAAGTTAACACACGATAACCGCGATAATCTGTATGTTGAAAAAAAGCAATTTAAAAATAAAGGAAATATAAAATAAACTAAAAAAAAAACAAATAATGTTTATTAAAAACGATTTGAAATAACATAACATAGAATATTTACAACAACGGAAATATTTTATTGGTACAAGTGAAGCGTACACGCTCGGAATGACGGCTTACATGTAGCTTAGGATAGGACAAGCGAAAGCACTTTACATGTACAAAGGGAAAGTGTTATATTTTTATTATTTTTAATCTAAAATTCAGATTATTTTAGTTACCACAACAATATCAACAAACTTTACATTCAAAAATCACCAACTATTTGAAAAGATAATAACCGGTTTACATTTTTCCAGTCCAGTAACCCAGTACCAATCAAAATCAGCGCTGGAACAATGTAAATCAAGTCGGTTAGAAATGCTTTAAATATATTCTGTGATCGCATTTTAAGCATAAATTGTATTTAAATACTTTGATATGAATCTAAAAAAAACAACTACTGAAAAACAAAAAAATGTAAAAAAAAATGTCTTTTAATATAATATGTACATAACAGCTACGTACTACAACTGTATGTACTAATTTTATATCTAAATCATATGAGTTTTCAACTAAACTGATGACAGTTCCAATTATAAACAAGAATAAACTACTAATCCAATAATTAAATACTTATAATATATTGTTTAATTATTACACAACGTGTTGGCCATCGCCGACGTCGCTTGTTACATGACGTCACTATACTTTAATTGCCCGGTGAATCGATTCAGTAACGTATGGAGTGCATTTCGTACAAGATTTATTATTTAGAAAAAAACTCCCAACCGCTTAAAAACTAATTTTCATTACCTAAATATCGAATATTTAAACGTTTTTTTTTTCAACAAGAACGGCCATACGGTAATTCTAATTTTAGCTAGTCACAAATGAAATGCAAGGTCCTTTAAATGTTAAAAGATTAAAAATCAAATTCGTTGTCTATGGTTACACAATAGCCGCTCCCGTGTCGAATTCGCGCCTAATATTTAATGAGTAGGCGTGATGTCAACAATTCTAGACGTTTTTTAAATCAAACCCTCGCCAATATTCCAAACCTTTGAGCAGTCACATGAAATAACCAATCCACAATTCCTTTTTACTACTAACCTAAAAAATGAATATGGCGCCAAATAAATGACAGTTTTTTTTTTAATTATAATGCTATATGCTAGCTTTAGAAGGATAACTAAAAATGTAACAGATTTTTCACGAGCATTACTCTCGTTTGACAAAAAGATTTGAAAAAAGAAAAAGTCGGTATGCGAGTGAATATGAAAAATATATTTAAATGATATGAGATTGTCTCCGGTGTTGTTTAAAGTTATCGATAATTACAAAAAAAAAGTTCGATGTTACGAAAGATGGTTAAAAAAAATCGAATCAGTTAAGATATTTAATAATTAATTAAACTGTCACGACCGTATCATTTCAATTTGGCGAGCAGGATTAATAGTTACCCAACCCCATCTAGCTGGTGAATTAGAATTTTATTTCGTAGGAAGTTAACTTTTACGCACAGCTCGTGGAAAGCGTGTCGGTTTTGTACACAGCTGTAGGTCATTTTAAAAAACCACTTTATTAGAATATGAAATTAATAAATAAAGATCACATAAGAATATTTTCACATAAACCTCGCATACTAAGTCTAAAGGAAGTTTCAAACTACGGAAATATAAGCTTTCAGATAACATAGCCGCGTCACTAGGAGCACGGAAACGCGTCACTAGAGGCACGTGTCCGTGTCAGTAGGGGCACGTGTCCGTGTCACTAGGGGCACGTGTACGCGTGCGTAGCGAAGCTTTGAGTGTTGCTAGTTCAGCGTAGGTCGGGGTTGTCGTTGATCTGCTTCTTGATGCGCACCAGCATGCTGGTGTACCACTGGTCGAGGCGCGATATGCTGTCGTACGTCTTCACCGCCTCGGTGAACGCGTCCACGTTCTGGTCTTCCAGGTGCTCGATAAGCTCCTAAAAAAAAAATAACATTTAAATATTCATGACTTTCACCCGCACTTAGTGCAGTCGTTTGTTAATTTATTACTAAAGGAGACACTTAGGGTAAGTTTCGCATGATAGATGTAAATTAAAAGGCACCTCTTGACGACTCTAATTGCCGCAGTTAGAATATTGTTTTTAATTTGAAACCATGGTTGTATATTTAAAAAAAACGATTTGGTCCTTTGAGTCGGATGTCATATTATGCTAAATTAGTATGTCACCTTGACGAGCTTGCACTCGCGCGTGTCAGCGAATGCTGGATAGAGGGAGCAATACTTGTCCAGCGCGTGCTGCGCGTTGAGCAGGTCGACGCATAGGTGGCACAGCGCCGCGCGGAACATATACTCCTTGGCGCTGTACTTCAGCAGGCTGTTGTCCAGCGACGACTTCGCGATCTAGTATTAGTAGAAGCCACGATTACAATTGATTACAAGATTGACAACAGACAATTTTCAAGATTTAAATCGTCAATAGCCTAATGGTTCAGGTAAGGACTAGCGATTTAGCGGACGTGGGTTCAAATCTCGCCTATTGTCGTGAAACAGTCTAAAATAAGCTTTTTTAAGCTTACCAGGAACGGTTACAAGAAATGTTTGTAAATGAACAAAAAAGTACTAATGTTCTTATAAAGAAAACACAGTCTAGACGCGCTTTCCCTCTGATTATGGTGGGCAAGATTCAGGTTCAGCCATGACAGTTCCAACCATCATAGACTTATAGAATCATATTAACAGCTGCTGTAAATCTCAAGTGTGGTCACCTGCTCGTATATCTGTATAGCCTTGTCGTAGTGCTCCAGCTGCGCGGCGTACTGCGCCAGCTTCAGCATGCACTTGTTGGCGGAGGAGGTGGACTCCTCGCCGCGGAAGTAGTCCGCCGCCTGCTCGTAGTGCTGCATCGCGCGCGACACGTCCACGCACTCCGTCTCGTACAGCTCCGCTATGTTCTGTAACATTGTAATCGGTTAGTGTTTGTTTACGCTGCTCAGACACACAACAGCCTGGGGTACTCTGGAATACTTCAGCTACCTTTCAGTAGAATCCATTGACCATTACACGGAACAAACGCGAACTTGGAGACAGACAGACAAATTTCATCGATTGTGTTTTTTCTTCGTTACAACTAACATAAGTACTTGTGTACAAAGTAACCTTTTATTTTGCTATAACAAAGAGACAATGTATTTTTGTTAACTGAATAGACCACCTTTATGATTCCGCCGCTGGTTAACCCCCTTTTATTATAAACAGATTAAAATTATATTGGCATTACTTCATAACATTTTATATAACTCGCACGGGGCCAGTGTGGTTGACTATGGAGTAGTCATCCGTAATAAAAAGAATGCTGAGAGCAATTCTAGCTCTGAGCAATTTTAGAAAGGAAATGAACGTAACCTGATGATGCTTGGCTGCGACGGTGAATCGTCCCATGTCGGTATAGATCTCGATTGCCTTTAGCAAGCACGACACCGCCTCTGTGAAGTCACATAAAAGTTTATTTTATGAATTGTCTTATTGTTTAAAGGATATTCAGAACATTTATATCTCGCCATTTAAAAGCCTGCAACATACGAATGTTCTACTGCATTGCGTATCGATTGCACCAATCCTTATAGTTATAGTCGCCGTGTTCGAAATTCGAGTCTTATTCATAAACAAAGTTTTTTTGTTTTAATTATATGGCTTTATGACACTTCCACAATAATTGTGTTAAATATCACGTTCATTTGTTTGCGATTTTTTTTTTAAAAATCAAACATTCCATAGAAATTTTTAAGTTTTTCAAAAGAATATAAATCCGAAACGAACACTCCACTGGCGCGACGACTTCATGACGCGCGTCTACACGCTAAGTGGAAATAGGTAATATCTGTATTATTTTGATCAATGATTCATAGCAGTGTTAAAAATATCTAAGTAACTGATATAATAAAGTGACCTTGAACCCAACTATTAACTTGTTCGAATGTGAACTGATGTAATACATTTAATCACGGAACAGAACAAGCGATTATGGGCGCATCGATAAGGTACGAGATAAAATGTTTAATCTAAAACCAATAGATAAGTATTATTGTAATTTACACATATATCAGGAATAAATATTGGCACTTTTTATCTAACTTTGCATATTATTATAATATTATTGTTTTGCAGTTCATCGTCATCATTATCAGCCTAATATAGGCCACTGCTTGACGTAGCCTCCCCCATCAATTGCCACGATGACCGGTTCATGCCCGCATCCAGTGCACTCCCACAACCTTGACCAAGTCATCGGTCCATCGTGCGGGAGGCGTACCAACGCCGCGTCGACCTGTCCATGTCCGCCATTCCGACGCTTTCAGGCTCCTTTGGTTACAGTTACCTTCTAACATATTCGCTCAATAGATCTGGATGAATTTCGGTACAGACTAATTACTCTCTAGAACGGCAAATTCAAGTTTTTTTTTTATATGTACAGACGAAATAGCAGGCAAAAGCGATACTGTTAATAAATTTGCTTTCCATAAATTGGACTACATAAATTTTACTCATAATGAAAAACTCTTTTTATTTCAGTGAAAAGAATATTAAGGATGTTAATTAATTTTTGTATTCATAAAAAATTATAAAGATAAATTTTATCAGTAACCAAACAATTCATTATATAAAGTGCAACTGAACTGAAATAAAATAAATTAATCAGCAAGCATAGAGATAATAGGTATTTAAACATAATTAGAATTACTTCACCAATAAACTGTAATTTGATAATGCATTATATAAATGAATTTCAGTTTGGACCCGAGCCAGACGAAATGACTCACTTTGAGGGCACAGGGGGGCACTTTACTAGACTTAAGGCATTGTTGGATCTATCCAGACCAAATGACCTATATATTTGTCTCACATAGCCTTATGTCACACATTGTCAACCATTCTCAATTTGTTTTAATGTTATAGCTTTTTTAACTTAGCTACAAAAAAATCATATCTAATTTAAAAATATTCCCCTAACAAAATAGTGTAATGTAGTAGATGTTAAAACATTTAATTTGCAAAAATTATTATAATTTATACTCTAATTAAAAGAGTAGAAATTTTGATTGTAAAAAAGATTTTAGTCTTTATTTGTGAAATATTGGCTGTTGCCTGTAACTTCGATTATATACAGTAAAAAAACTACACAGTTTATGCATTATCTTAGACTCTGTCTTTATAACAAATTTCATCCACATCCATAAGTTGTTCTGAGTTTACATGGTAACAAACATGCATCTTATCTTTTACATCTAATATTAGTAAGATTTTAAGTCTAGCCACAGACAAATTTCGTAAAAAGTGATTAAATATGACATACCATTAGGATCACACTTCTTGTAGCAGTTGGAGGCGTCAACGAAGTTGGTAGCTGCATCATGACGCACCCCTGCTTTGAGATGTAGCTGCGCGGCGTTGCAGAATGCTTGTCCTGCCTGTGACCACTTCTTGGCCATCTTAAACAAGTTGGCCGCTCGGAGGTAGCAGTCAACTGCCTCCTCCACTTTTGACGATCCTCTAATTACAAAAAAGAGGTTTATATCTGACCACAATAAAAGAGTAAGGACAGATTTCCAATTACTAACAGTTGCTTATGCTTTATGGAAATAACTTTGCTTTTACTTTATTCATATAGTTATGGACATGGGACTATAGCCCACTCTTATATCTACTAGTGCTTAAAGTGGACACAATAATTACAATATGTGTATGGAGATATTACAAGAAAGACAATCATAGTCTTTCCATTGAATTTGGGATAAATGAACAAACAGAATATCAAAGTAATTCAGCTTCCCTGTCAGCAGAGATCATAAACAATGTTCAATTCTAACTGGAATGTATTCTAGATTTTATTTAGCTCATATGTAAAGAGAAAGTTTTTATGTAGTTTTTAAATGTGTATTGTAGTAATTTAACCACATTATTGTATGTATTTAGAAGCATTTTTAATAGAAACGTTTTTAGTAGAATTGTGTAATATAGACTAAATAAAGGTGATTGTACAGTAATGAAGGCTTTATGATTCATATTTAGTCATTTACATGTCACAGCTATGTAGATCTAAAGAGGTAGGGCAAATAAAGGTTCTTTTGTGAAATCTATGATTAACACTAGTTTAAAGACCCAATAATCATAAACTTACGAATAACAAATTTTAAACATCTGGGAACAGCAAAATGATTTGTTGGGTTAATGGTACAAAAATTATAATGTTCAAAAAAAAAGCTTGTGCAAGTTTTATAATATATTGACCTCAATATATAATTACGTGTAAAAAAGTGAAATCTAAATAATCAACAAAGAATGGACAATCATTGTTCTTACCCAAAAAGAGACCCGAGGAAAGATTTTGAAGAACTTAATTTTTTCTCAGCTTCAGCAATTAGCTGCATCGCCTTTTGTTCATTGTCTGCCATCTTTATGGCTTATAACACTAATCACTATACAAATTAGGAAAAATTTTACAATTTATTGACAAAATGTCGTCACTCCCACAAACTGCACAAAACCGTCGCTGTCATCGATTGATTTGCTCTGGGTGTGACCAGTATAAAAATAAAATAATTTCCGAAGCGTTCAAGTTTGCCAGTGATCGAAAAATTATCTTTGGGAAAGAAGTATAATGCGTTTACAAAAGTTTTAATTAAGCGTTAAATAAAAATAAACACTTAATGCGAATGTGCTTATCCGTCTATGTTACAGGTATGTTATGTTATAAAACGGCTTAACATCTCTTTCAAAATAATGTCAAGCTCCTTTTTATCTTATACTTTCAAGTGGCACCTGCCTAATTTAAAAAACCGTATCTTTCGAAAGCAAGAAAGAACGGCCACTCCTATGACGGTAGAAAGATATACCACAATGCCAAGAAGCCAGTGGTACCATAGCATAGTTGTTTTGTTGTTCTGACAGGAAATAAAAAAGGGGCGAAGCTCACTTGACCTCTTACTTATTCAAATTTGTGATGCCTCTACCTGTCGACCTAGGGATCTCAATGGTTATAGAGTGGACATATAGTCAAATACAAAGACTCTAATCTACGTATGATCGCTAGTCTGCATCCTTAATTTGTAGGTTAGTGTATGAAAGGAAACGCTGATTCAATTTTATTCATTTATTGTACGTTAAATAGACAATCGCTACTATTCGCGATTCAACAAAACACATATACACAACTTTGAAAAGCGTTAGAACATTCTTCAATAAGGGACAGATTATACATTAGATGTACAGAATAGTTTGCTTCTAACAAAAATATACATTTTCACAAAATATGACGTCATATTATATTATTTAGTTGTAGTAAATACTTTACTTTATAGTCCCAATGGAGATAGTTATGAAATTGTGAGATATATGTGCAATTACATACTCCTACCCGTGCCACAAGTTTACTATTGAGTAGCGAAATAAGAAATTATAGCAGTCAGCCAATATCAGCCATTAATTTCATAGATTTCTTTCGTTTAACTGGGAACATTAGCTAAATCTAATTTTTTTCTCTCTTTTCCATCTTCTTGAAACGAACTATGGTAACATTTTTGAAAAAGTTATAGGTATTGTTTTAAGTTTTAACACACGACAAATTTCTCTTCATTGTCTTAAGAATATAATATGACGTCAGTAACCGCTATTTCCGCTAAACATTGTAACAGCTATACAATAATCTTTGTACGATACCGCTACTATATAATACTGTGATTGTTTTGAATATAAATCTAGGTTTGACGTATTACCTAGGTTACATATTCAGGTCTAACTCTAGTCAACGTGAAAATCGTATTGCATGACTTATGGATCAATTTAACTTTTTTTTTTAATTTCCATTTAGAACAGACCACATATATTTTTTTCATCAATTATTTAAATAATCTATTTAAATAGATACAAACTGATACATTTTTTTTTATGATAATGCTTTTAATTTTAGTATCTAGAATTATAATCTAGAAGATAACTTGCGAGAGTAACTTGAGATATTCCAAAGATTTAAATATCATTGACAAAGTTTAAAACACAATTTGACATTTGTGGCGATGAAAAAATAATAAAGAAAATATTAATGAAAACATTTTCGAATTGTTATGTATAATTTGTAATGAAAGTATAATTAAATAACATATAAAACAAACACATAAAACTTAGAAAAATATGTAAACGCCATAAAAAGAAACCAAAATCACAAATTATTTGAAATCTTTGGTATACCGATGTTACTAGTTAGTAATAATTCTTGTAAAAGTATTTATTTAGTATTGTCAAGGGAATAAGAGGTAAATGCTATATTTAATTTATTACAAATTGCTGTTTTTCTCTAATGATAATAAACATTTGAACTAATTTCCTGTGTGACCTTGCCTGGACCCATAGAGGTGTCGAAAAAAAAGAGGTTAATAATAAAAAAAAAACAAAAAGTGCATCATAATTCTTTAATTCATTTCATAAATAAACTAAATTGGGTATCTAAAGGCACGAAACTGCTAGCGGAGTAGCGAATGATTTATTTACATAAAAAAAAACAAAAACCTTTAAATTAAATTGATAAAACGTAATAAAATTTACAACTAAATTTCTTTCAAATTATGTGTAAAACAATTCAAAAATGAACATCGTTTCGTGTATTATATTAAAAATTAAATCAAAACTTATAACAGATAATGCAACAGGCGAGCCCGTCCTTCCAAACAAATCAGTCGACACACACATCACAGTAAATTTACGACATAGGTATGGCCAGTTGGAAACAAAACTGATTTTTTCATTTACGCCTTTAAAGCATAGACAACATAATATTCATTAATATTGCACGAAATAGTATTACCAATTGTTACTCGAGACGTAGCATAACCTCAAACAAGTTGCAAGCGATATTAAATACCATTCAACATAATTTATCAGTAGAATAATAGCGAGTCAATATCTGTTACCATAATCTCATTCCTTGTAGATAAATAACCTATAGGTGAAATGTTTGCTGCAAGCTGTCAATGTTTGACGTTTCAGAATCGATTTTCGAAACATCATTTTGTATTATAAATTAGACCCAGCGAATGTCGTACCGCCTAACAATCGACTCTTTTTGCTTGTTTTAATTTTCTCTCAGTAAAAACTATCTTGGTACTTCAAGTTGAATTGAAAAAAAAACAAACTTTCAATATCGATTCAGTTGTCGAGATTTGCATTTAGCAACACATTCTCATTTTTAATTTAAATGACAACGCGGAGAGAATTTAACTCAACAAAAGGCCTTTATATGGTTTTAGGTACCTATAGGCTATAAATCTAAGCCGATTCCTATATATAGGTGTTTAAAAACATTGGCCAAGTTACATAACAGCACTACGTACTATGTAAACTTCTATATGTACACATGTATGCAGTCATCGAAACGATAAAGATCATTTTTAATTGCAATTGTATTCTAATTTTATAGAAAAATTGCAATCTTCAAAAGTGTTACCACATTTTTCTACTTGAAACCTTTACAAAACCACCAAAGTTGACACTGACAGGCAGTTTATGGCAACATTTGACAATACTTTGTGCAAACGAAAAATATAGCTCAAATACAGCGAAACAATAAGGGATTTAAAAATAAATCTCAAGAACGTGTTGTAATACAAATTACTATGCAGTCTTAAAATAAAATATCACATAGCTAATCTTAATTTAAGCATTAGGACATGTTAGCACAAAGTATTGTATCTCGAAATTGTCAATAAACACTTAATTACAAGAAAAATTAAAACGTAACAATTAGAAGAGGGGAACTGGGATTTCATGTGTACTTAAAAAAACAGTGTTTTCCCTTATTTTTTGGAAATACGAAAATTTCATATCCGAATTTAAAACAATTTTTGAATTCAACAATATTGCAAAAAAATATCAATTCTACCATTTTACAAATTTGAGCTTTAAATGGTAACTTTACAAAACATGGCGGCCTGGCTTCCTTTTGATGGCTTTTTT
>JAODUI010000010.1:504625-528744 GCA_027563995.1 Papilio gigon | reverse complement strand
ATTGGCACTTCGAATTATAATATCTTTTTAATTTAAGAGTATTGGCACACAACCATTCATACGTAAACATCACACGAGTTAAATGTATGAAATTAACTTCATACAAACATATGTCAAATCGTTGGCAGGAAGTGGTTGGATGCGGAGGAGCGCATACTGTGGGAGGCATTGGGGAAGTCCTGAGCCAGCAGTAAGATGATGGCAGAGACGGATGATATGTCAAATAAACAAAACCGAGAGTAGTCTATAATTTCAGCAGAACAAGTGTATTTCAAACTGAACCTTACGGCTAGCGTACATAAAACTCAAAGTGCCACTCACTTTTGGGCTGTTGCAGTTTTATTGATGGAAAGGTTGTTAGCCAGTTGCGCGAGCGACGAGTCCAGATCGCCCGTCAGCACTTTGCCCGGCTGCTGCTGCTGCTGGCCTGTGGAAATCAAACTTATTGCTATATACATAACGTTTATTTTACGAAGCTTCCTAACACTGACATGCAATGAGTGAACTTGATGACGTAGCTAAAAATATATAGACACACTTTTAACATCATGTTTAATACAGATGTAGTGAGAAATGAATTTCCTTCGGGAAAACTCGGACCTTTGTCGGAATACGATGACACCTAAACTGTCAATGAATTATCGTATTAAATGAGTGACAGTTACATATCGTTTAATACGAAACTTTATCGAAAAAATACGAAGGAAAATCTTTTCTCTTACTACATCTATGTAACTACGAGGTTTTAAAACTATTTTTTTCTGTTCCTCTTAGGGATGTATTTAAAGTGTGTATACTTAGTTAAGATAGGATATCTATGTATTTATAACGTGAAAACAAAAAATGTGTTGGTCTTTTTTTTTAACATGAGAATATTATAGCGATATCAATATATAAAAAAAATCACAGAACAACGACGAATGATACTAAATCTGAAAGAAACCTGAACAAAAAAATTAATAGTAGCCAACAAACTAAGGAGTGAAGCGCTAACAGGCTATGTACACGTTACTGCAGTGAGTGGACGCGCTGTGCTAGAAATGACAACTCAAACCATCAAAAAGCTATCAGAGTCAAATTAATTAAAAATTAACACGTTCAATGCCATCGTCTTCAGAACAAAAAAATCTTAGTGGAATCGAATGTGTTACGCAGGCACACCGAGACTGCAAGCTTTTATATCGAACCCATAGCCATCGGCATCATGGGCTGGCGGGCCGGCGAGCCGAACATCATGGGCTGCGCCATGGGCACGGGCACGTCGAAGGGCTGGGCCACCGGCTGCTGCGTGATGGGCGCGGGCTGGCGCGCGGGGGAGCCGCCCAGCGACATGCGCATCACGTCCTCGAGGTCGTCGAAGGCCGACTTGGGCTGCGGCTGCGATAGAGGGGGAGGGGGGCGCGCGGGCGACGCCGACAGCGGCTGCGTCGGGTCTCCCATACCCATGAACGGGTTGGCAGCTTGCGGAACAATATACATATATAGATGCTACAAGTATATTAATAACCATCACCGTCTATGAGTGTTATTTACTAGCAGGTAATATAAGAAAAAGTTAAAACAGGGCTGCCACTCGCCTCTATTACACTGATTGATAATCATTTTTTAACATAATCGATCTTAATGTAAAGTTATTGCAATAACTTAACATTATTATTTTTATATAAACAATATAAATATGAAAATTATAATGTAAAACAACTGTGTATTTTAAGCAATGTCCTACAAGTTAGAAAAATTACTTTAAAAATTAAATTAATTACAAGACATGCGTGGCAACCCTGTTGTTTGTGCATTCCTTACCTGCGGAATCGGTGGTGTTATTGAATACGTTAGAGAAGTTAGCTTCCGACACAAATGTGTTGTTGGTCTGCGGCTGAGAGTTGGGGGGCCCGGGCGGGAACGACGCGAACCCGTTGGAGCCCCACAGGGGGGCGCCGCCCTGCGTGCCGGGGGCGGGGCCCTGCACGGGCGCGGGCGCGGGCACGGGCGCGGCCGGCGCTACAAGCGACCCAAATGCACTTTCTTATCGTGTTAACGAACAACTACGTAATTACTTTGTCAATAAATTTCTATGACAACAATTTTTATATGACTGTTGATGTATTAAATTTAATTTCGAGAACTTCGTTTTTATTTACTTTACTTTTTGTTCCATTTAATAAGATTGAAATGCGAAGGATGTTGTGTGTGGTGATCTGTAATAGAGTTAAAATTGACGAAATACTAGGGTTCTTCTGAAATTGAAAGCTTAATATATTTTTATACTAGTGTTACGTCAATGGAAACCCACGTTAAGTGCTCACCATCCCAGAAGCGCGGGATGTGCGGTTTGTACAGTGCGTGTTCGAAGCTGCATCTTGCATTAACTTGTTAGACTACGGTCCCTGCCTCACTAATTTACAATTATACAACATTTGTTAATCTATTTATACATTTTAGTTTGTTACAATACATCTGACATTTTGTTGTAAATCTTTTAATTTTAATACGGAAATATAAATAGAAATTACGGAATCTATTAACTTGGTACTTGACAAGTTACGTACGTAACTTATTATTTACAGATATATTCAAGAGATAAATTAATTAAATTTATTTACAAATACTTAAAAACAGTTTTAAATAGTTACTAATATTGGTTTAGCTGTAGTTATTATGAGGGTGAGGTACTCACCACCAAACATATCAGCAAATGGATTGCCCAGAGACAGGAGATCATCTGACGCTTTACTGTTGGTGGTCGCGGTGTCCGCCGGCGTCGGCCCGAACAGATCGACTATGGATTGGTTCTGGTTCTGAGGAGTCGATGTGGACAGGAACGGATTGTTCGCCGCAGAGTTGGTCGGCGATTGAACTTTATTCTGAAAGAATTAAGGTTGGTTTTACATTGTGTCGCAACAACCGCCCGATACCCTTGAACAATGATAAATTTAAATGTTCAATAAAATGTTTCGTTGTATGGATATGTTAATGATATCCCAAATTAAATACAATTTTGCACAACATTGTAATATTGAATTATTTTGCCACAAATTACGTTATAATGATTTTTAATGTAATTTGAAAAACTTCCCGATGTTTTGTATGGCAATGGAAAACATAAAATATACTAATATCTGACACTAGGCTTAGATTATCTGTGTGTATGTCCATATTATATAAACCTACGGAACGACTGGTTTCATATACTAGACCCCAAAAAGTCTAATAAAGCAATAAGAAATGAATATACCAAAAATGACCCCCAGGGGGCTCCGAGCCCTCAGTGATGATACCAAAAATGAACGACCCAATAACATAAAAAGCGTATAAACATATACAACAAAATCCTTGTCGTGTATATATGCAGTCCCAAGTAAAGCGTTCCCGCGGCACCATCTCCACTGCACGTGTGTATTAAAACATATTGTCTCTTTCCAAATATTGCTATCTCGTTCCTTCATTTAGAAAAGAAAGAGATGGCATTAGTACATCGTTAGAAATCGACAGTGACAATAAGTTTTGCTACGAGCCCCGCCCGCGGGCAGGCCGGCGGCGTACAAACAGACAAACACATCCGTCAATTGTGTGATATCTTACTATTATAACTGACAAGTCCTCGTCACCTGTCAACTCTTCGCCTTGCAATAAATGCACCTGCAAAATGTTTACAAACTAAACAATGGTAGGGGACATTGTAGACTTAGACCATATACCAAACTATTTTTTTTACGGATTTTAGTTAATTTGCTTATATCTCTAGACTCGAACTAAGCTCCAGACTTGTGTTAGAATGTGGTTTACAATATTCGAATAGCGGATTCGAACTCTTGACCACGTGATCGAAAATCTGTACCATAATTACTAAGTTTTTAGCGCTTCTGTTCTGACTTTTACTTTTTTAAAGTACTCTGTTACAGATTTTGATACGAACTTAGGACCACAAGAGCAGTCCGTGTCTTGTGGAATTTGTAGTGTACCTTGTACTGAGTCATAGCGGCCTCCTCCTCCGCGAGGGCCTGCTGGCGCAGGGAGTCGTCGATCAGCAGCGCTCCGTTGCTGTCCAGTCGCGAGGACGCCGCCGCGTGCCCGAACGAGGACGACGTCGACGACAGCGCCCCCATCACGCTCGCTACGTTCTTCTGAGCGCTGAAAGTTAACAGTTAAGATATACGTAAATATGTAGTGATTTTTTTGATTGAAAGATATTTTGAAAGTGGAACCCCTCGAATGGTTACGATTGTACATAGATATGGGTAACTCCATCTCCCCTTACCTGGCAGTCTGCGTCGGCGTGTTGGCGGCGGATCCCTTCTTGCCCTCCAGCGTGGCGAGGTGACCTTCCAAAGCATCTAGTAAGCTGCTAGGAGCTTTGGTCAGGTCCGGGATGTCACCCTTGTCTATGCCCACGTTCTCTGCCACCTGGAGACAGTATTATTATAAGAAACACTTAGGAATGACGCTAGCAAAAATACAGTAATGGTCTTTCTCGGTGTCTTAAAAGGTTTTTCTAAAGACTTCAAATGTATGTACGTAGTCACCTTTAGGAATTCGCCAACTCTATCCATTCTGATTAAGAACTTCTTGTAGAGGTCGAGAGCATCTCGGCAGTTCTTCTTGTTCATATCGAAATATTTTTCCAGGAGATTGATGATGCCGTCATTGTAACATGCGAATAACCTGTTAAAAACAAAATATAGTTAAACCTTTTTGGTAGCTTTTTCTCTCTTCTATTATAATGGCTCTGTTTGTTTTTTTCTAAATAAAATCGATCATAAAATATATATTATTATTGACTAAATATTAGTCATAATACATTTGTCGTTTCATTTAAACATCGGTCGTTTTCGACCGCTAGATGGCGCTGGTATAAATCAGAAAACACCCTAGATCCCTGTGCAACATTTAGACGGCTGTACTCAACCTAATGAGTTTCGTGGATTCTCTTGGAATCTTTTGAGGCAGGTTGTACCTGATGAGGTCCCTGAAGAGCAGCATGAAGCACATGTTGATGACTCCGTTGGTGAGGTCGTTGGCGGTGCAGTCGAACTCCAGCAACGCGTCCAGCTGCGCCTGCAGTACCGGCAGCGTCTTCAGCAGCTTCTCCGCGTTCATCATGCGCAGGGAGCCTTCCTCCTTACTAATACCATGAACACAACGTTTAAACAACTTACTTAGACCGACAAGACAGTAACTTAAAGACCCGTCACAATGACTAACACCGTGCTTAGTATTCGATTTCAAGCAAAAATTATGATGATAAGGCCAAACTATACGGCAGTCAAGTTTAGATGACCATTTCATAAAATGACCGCTATATTTTTACCTAAAGCATTAGAGAATCAATATGACTAATTTATGATCTAAGGTTTAGAAATATTCGTTTGTTTAGTTTACCTTACGAACATCTGTTCAAATACCTACCCTCTCTTAACTTTGCAGAAGTCGAAGGCTACGGTCCTGTACGACAAGGCCTTCTCGTTCAGGTACTTGGCGTAGCGCCGGATGAACGGAGACATGTCATAGCCTGTTACATACAATTAAAATCAACCTAATCACATACCAGATAAGACTCAAAATACAAGACCTACTGGTTAATGGAAATCGTGCTATGAAAAGAGTGAAATGACCGCATTCAGTTGCCTAATGGTTTTCAAGCATTCCCTTAGTAGAGATTCCTCTTATTAAGGGACCATCTTAATAACCATTACAGGACTCTGAGTGCCGCTGTAAATTAAGTATGGCTTACGGTGCATGTTAAATGTACCATTGTATTTAACAAACCTGTCAATGACCTTATGAATGTGGTAGATAATATACAAAGCGTTGGACAGACTGACACAAACAATGCAAAAGGCATTATCAAGGTGAAAACAACTAAAATAATGCTCGGAGGGATTTAAAATATAATTTTGCGTATTTGTTGCTCTTAGACACATTTTATATTTCTTAATATTATTATTGATTAAGGAAACAGCTGATTGGAAAAGGATTGTTTTTTTTTTATTATTTTATAACGGTAACCACTTTACCATTTTTAAAGGATTTTTGACAAGTTGAAAAACCATAGAGAACTAAACTAATTAAAAATGAAGATGAAAACGTGCGATGTTCTTAACTTAACTAAAAAAAAAATTGAAATGCAAAACTACGATGTCTACGTCTCTACGGGATGCGGTGCAGGGTTGCCATCGTAGCAAATTAAAAAAAAAAACATAACAAAAAAACTGTTCCGAGTCGCTATAATTGATTTTAAAATGCGGCTAAATAACAAAAAGATACTATGCATTACTAAAACGGCACATATATATGTATAAGGTTCGTGTGTGTGTAGCAAAAAAAAAGTACAAATATGAACTAATTCATTTAAAACCACTTACCGCCTGTCGGACGGAGTCGAGGTAAAGCGTATAAACAAGAAAAAAATAAGATAAGTATAAGACACATAGGGTTTTGTATTTTATTGCATATCAAAAAATAAATATAAAATAACAGTTATAGGTTAAAAATCAAAACAATGATAGTTGCCACATTACAGCAAGATCCAAAAGTTGGGGAATATTTAGGGAATACAGGCCTCAAATTTGGCCTAAACAGTGTCGGCACAGTATATACTAATCTTCATACTCTATTAGCCTGTATATCTGAACTCACACACTTACTCATTTCCTCTTACACACGACCCATCCATTCCTTCTTTAGTCTACATTTGTAGCCAACCACATTCAATCTCACCATCTTCTATTTGTAAAAGATTGAAAACGAGAAAAACGATAGTAATTTCATGTTAATAATTTTTCCATAGCCAGTATTGACATTAGAGATGGCAACCCTATCTACATATAATCTACATCATGTGTACAAATGTCAAAATTCGAATGTCAACGACATTAAGATAACGAAATTCGAGTATTTGTATTAGGTTACATTTATGAGAAAAAAACTAAATGAAATGAACTAATTGTGTACCCGGGCTTGGGATATTACGAAGCTGACTTTATAAAAAAAAATATCAAGTGCAGTCAAAGAATCGAATTCGCTTCCCACTTCGGCTCGAATATCGTTTAATAAATTGTCATCATAAGAGCTACTTGGCACGTATATGTACAATCGCAACCGTTCGCGGTGATCCCCTTAAAAAAATTGCCTTGTCCGCTAACTCTGCCCCTTCTCAGAAATTAACGAATGAGAAGCACAAAAAACGAGAAAATAGTAAAAAGCAATTAGTCGTCTATCTGCTCTAAAAATTTACCAACTTTTTCTCATAAACACATTTAAAAACTCTATCATATTGGCTATTGCGGCCGTGTCGTTGACCCAATGCCTACGAAACGTTTAAGGAGAAGTCCTTGGCTCTTAAAGTACAGATTTTCTAGTTAAGGATCCACGGCAATAATGAATTGAATATATTAGTGTGCCCAGATTTTTTTCATTTAACCGAAATAGGTACGCAATAAACGTCCTTGACTGTACACATTTTAAAAATGTAAAATGTTCAAATCTAAACACTGCAGTGTCTTAAGTTTTCGTGATCCCAAACTCCGAGTGCGCTCAACTAAAATGACAAACAAATACAGAACAAAAACCTCAATAAATCTAACCAGTTTCATCCGTTTCAGATTTCCTGTTCGTACTGTATCCGAGAATTGACACAGCTATCTCACATATGCCTAGAACGTCACGTAACTAAGGATATACTATGTACTAAATCAAATATAAAATAATAAATTGTACACCACTCTTAATTGGTAAAAGAATTGTGCTCTGTGCTATGCTAATCACTTACATTTGTGTACAAATAAAAAAGAATAAATTCAAGATTGACAATTCGAACATACAATATCATATCCACAATTCAATAGTGACGCCAAAAAAATCTACAAGAGTCATAGTAAATAGAAAAACTGATAAAAATTAACAACGTTTAGTTAAGAAGAAATAAGCTATAATTCATAATCAAAGTTTTATTTTTAATAAAAAAAAATATATTTATAATATTCACTACTCAATAACACCTATATAATTTGTATACGCATAATTTATTCACGAAATAACAGAAATTGATTGCGCGAAATCTTGCTTATATAAATTTTATTACATACAAAAAAAATGGTATATGGAAATATCTAGAATACTATGTACATTGGACATAAAAATAAAGTACAGTATCGCACGTTCATTGCTAATAAAATCAATACGATGCGGGCTCTTAAATGTCCATTAGAGTGACCTCTCGGACATTGGCCACGAACGAATTAATCGGTCATAGACAACCTGTTTATTATTTCTAAAGAGCAAATGCCTTTAAATTTCGGCCAGCATTCAAAACACACACAGGCAACCTATTTTCAAAGCTGTGAAACAAAAAAAAAAGAAACGAATTGCACCCACATCCATAAGCGTGCTGTAACACTACACCGACAGACAGACACACAAGCGTGGTATTGTAACTCACCGATTCTCGCACCGGCCGCGCCTTCCCGAAAGCGATAGAAATTAGAAATAATTAGTTACATATTCGATTTACAAGTGATTTGTGAATTAACACAAGTTTAATGACATGATTGCTAATATCCTTATAACAATATCCGTAAATACATAACTAGCATTTAAATTTAGGGAACCATTCTATAATTTTTAAAAAGTAGCCTATCCGCTATTCCAGACAGTGATCTATCTCTGTGATAGTTTTGCAGTTACCTACTAATAAACATCCATCTAATTTTAGTACGACTGTTGTATGTACGTACGTACAACTGTTGCAAAGATATATTGAGAAATATTTTTATTACCACACGATGTCACGTTAATAAATAATAAAAATCAATAAACACATTTATAATTGTTTGTTTTCTAGTTGCGTCAACGTTCATTGGACTTACGACAAAAACAATGTGACATATCAATTTGATTGGTCTAATGACACTTTCACTCGGTCGGTGCGCTGCTCCGATGTGACGTCACTACTCGCTATTTCTATATATGACGTAGTTGGCGTGTTTGCATTTATTACTTTTATAAGATTAATATAGATACGTAAATTGAACAATAGATTTACTGAGACAGATTGATAATTGATACAGTTTTGACTTTTTTTTATTTAATACGGGGCACGAAAGTAGTTGAAAAAAGATGGTGGTAGAAAAAATGGACACGAAATAATGACAACATTCAAAACGAATGGTGGAGAAATTCAACGCAAGCGAATCGTTTATGTCCAATCGGATCATATGAAACAAGTGCAGGAAGGGGACATTTCTAGTTAGTCCCGAGCACGGGTGCCAGGGGTCTACGGCCCGCAACTGACCCATAATAGGTTCCGTGACCTTATAGAGGACTTGAGCTAATGTTATTGTTTGTCGCCCGGTCCGTATGCACTAGGCGTTGATTACACTGCAAGGTGTTTTATTAACACTTACGATAGCGCGGTTCACTGACAGCACTCAAAGATTTCGCTACTATTTAACAAAGTATCTCTTTTATTATGCTCAAAACAAGATAATGGCCAAGGTTGTGGATTTAAGTAGTTTATATATTCCTTAGCCGTCTTGTTAAGAAAATCGAAATCAAGTAACTTTTTAATTAAACCAAATACGTAGGTGATACTAAACTTCCCACCACTGCCAAGTATGGCTATGGGTGAGCATTAAAATTATAAGAACACAAGATAATCATTAAACAAAAAACAAACGCCTCTTTCCCTACGTCATTGTACGATTGCAGTCAGCTGTTCGCAGAGGTCATCGTCCTCGGGTCATTGGGGTACGAGCCGACATGGTTCCATTGCGGCAATATATTTTGGCAGCTTCTCGCACGATGTGACGCAAACTTATTCATCTCACTTTGCGTAATCCAACACGTAATCAGGACTTTTACAAACTGACGTTGCTATAATGATGTTATAGATTGCTATTCGATAGTTGAGATTTTGGTCCTTTGAGCCTGATCTTAACAGATTAAGAAACAATTTCCGATATAGGGAAAGGAGAAACAGATAGGAAACAGACGAAATAGCTTGTAGTGTGCAGACCGTCAAAAAGCGCATTTAAACCTGCTTCGGTCAGACCTTTGATGCCGTAGTTATTTGGATTGAATCGCATCTGGAGTTCTTGTCTAAACTTTAGTTTGGCTTTGTCGGATTTACATCATTTAAAATTAACCATTGTATAATGCCTTGCTTAATCATGGCAAACAGCCAACAACCAGCTACTTAAACAGGTACGATGCATGCAAAAAGATAGAAGGTATGATTTTAGTGTCAAGGACAGATACGAAGTTATTGTGTGAAAAATTTTGTACAAATAATACTTTGCTTTGGAAACAGACACATCAAACAATACATTTATATAATGTGCTGGCAATGACAAAACCAAGGACTGTGTAATCTATGATGTAATCAGCTGTTGGTACGTAGGCGAGATAGGTCTTCGCACTCCGCGTTAACAGGATGTCACCGGCGTTGCCTATAATATGTAGGATATTCATAAATAAGCATCACGCCGCTAACTGAATGGACTAGGCAGACATAGCGTATTCTTTTTCGGAGTTCTAGAAGCACTGGCGTTTCATTCATGGCTTCTATACCGTTATCAAGATTACTAGCATGTTACCAATAAAAACAAACCGTAAAATTAAATTTTTCTTTACAAATTATGTCTCTTTGATTTGGTATTTCCAACAACATTAATAATCATAGCTTTGTGAACACGTAGGGTGGTATCCACCCCACTTTATAAAGGCGGATATGCGTAGACATTTGCTAACATTAAAAAGGCGCCAAGCGGCTGACGCGTCCAGTTTATTACATTTTGCAGACAGAATTATTGTACATAAAATATAACACCCTCGCTAGTTATATGCCAAAAATATCATTCTCTCCTATCCATAAAAAAATAAAAGTTCATTCTTTAATATTTTCTATCATAAGAACTCTATTTTAGCATACAATTACAAAGATAATACTTCCGACTATATCCTCTACCATCAATTCTCACAGCCTTGTCACGTGCATGACGAGGAAATTGCATTATTACTTCATTCTTTGTAATGTCAAAGCGTGGGTATTATCAATTATATATCTATACATAGAAAAACGCCGGCTTTATTCACTGCTTATTAATAGTAAAATAATTAGTGATATTTAACCTTTACACAACTCGAAATGTGAAAAACTCGAACGAATCTCATTTTGTATTAAAACCAATGGTAGCTGCTATATGTCATTCCAGATTCATATCCTAAGTACATCCTTCACGAAAGGAAGTTTGTGTCGGTGCTTTGTTCAGCAAATATTTTACACATTGTAAAACTATAGATACATTATCAATTCATTCGATAGCTAATCTCAACCTTATTGCATATACCAATATCAAACATAATTATTACATTTCAAGGTTCTATTTTAATTAAGATAAAGTATTCTTACATACCTTGCACCCCGCTTTTATCTAAGAAATTACTTAGTTGAAACGTTGAATTACTCGACGCCAGGTATTGTGTGAACCTCTGAAAGATAAATAAATTTATTTTTAATCGTTTCACATACAAGTTTAAAAAAAATAAACAGTACGCTTATCGTAATATATTAAACGGAGTTAATTCGTTTCAAGGAAATTTAATTAACATTATAATTTTTCATACTAACGTAATAAAAAAAATATTCAAGGCTATAACATCTATGCAGGTGCTAATACGAATACACAAGGAAGTATTGTGAACCTCCACCTTTAAAGAGCCTTAATACCGATAACAGTTTACCTTAAGTTTCCACTGTCGAAAACTGTTTCGGGTTATAAATTTTTTATTCTTGTTTCTTCGAGTTTGAAAACTATGGTTGGGATTGAAGCAAAGAAATTATCACGTAATATAGTAATATTCTCCTATAGCTAATAGTAACGTCCATATTTTAATCATTTGTGTGTATGTATTACACATACAATACATACAAACTTGACCTCTGTACGACTACTGCTCTGACCAATAAAACGCATCTGACCTTTCTTGTGAACGAATCGTTTAACTGCATATTACTTTAAAGAAAAAATTACACGATTGTTTTTTATTTTTATTTTTTTTTATAAATATCCGCAAACATTATTAGAATTTGCTATTAGTTAGTTATTAACGTATATATTTTTCTCGACAAAATTAAATGTCTAACAAATTTATTGTTTCCTGTACACTTGTTAATTTGTTTTTATGATAAAAGTGTTGTATGTAAAATTGTCATGTCTCTTACGCCGGTTAAATGCATATTTAATTGACAGTTACAATGTACAGCGAACATAAAATACATAAGGCTTCGGTGAAGGGCCAGGATTACTAGAGATGAAAGTGAACAATTTTACATCGCCTATATTTTGTTAAATAGAATTATTTACCTTCTAACAGTCGGAAAGTATTTACGGTAGGTTGGTAAATTAAAATATAAGGTAATGTCCAAGGAGTTTCAATAAGTTATGACAAAAAAGGCCATTAAAGAAAAAAGAAAAATTGTTTTACTTTTAAATGTTTGTTACATTATTTTTTCTTCTTTTATATTCATTTCTTGTAATAAATTTTCTATCTCCAACTTTGAATTAAAACTTTTACTTAAACAATAAACAGTAAACAGGTAAAAGGGACACTATTTAATAATTAATTCAGTTTTTTTTATTATTTAATAAAGCAAAGTGAAACTAGGTCATTTTAATCAGTAGGTCAATGTAATGGTCCGAGAGTGTCTGGAGATATTTAGGTTGCGCGAAGCGACGGAGGCACCTGCGCGACGTCAGCCGGGATGATCAAGTTACTAAGTTGGTTAAGTTAATATTTTAAGGACTAACAATTTAGTTTCATCTCTGTAACTGACCTTCTAACTAAGATTTTGAAGAGACTTGAGAAGTTTACATATTTAATTAATTAATCTGCATGAATGATTTTAATATATGAATTAATTATATTTTTTATATTTAACATATACGGTATAAAATTCGTACCATTCGAAATTTGTTTTTTTTTTGTAGAGTGACTTCAAAGAGGTTAGTACAAAAAAGGTTCATATAAAAGTTTGACGAGTACTCGATAAGGGAGGTTAATTCAAAGGTGCATCAATTAATATCGTTGTATAAGCTACTATTCAAATATCACTTTAAATACAGGGGCATAAAACCTATTTTACGTTGGCATCAGTATCTACCAAGACTTTGAAGATAACATACATGCTTTGTACTTTTATTGCAAGCGATATTACTAGCTGTGCGATTTTTGTTTATAAAAAAAAATAGCAGATTTTTGGTTAATTTACTAACATTTCTTTTACCACTACAATTAGGCTAGACTAGTTAAGATATGATTTACAATAGTCGAATAGCGGGATTCGAACTCCCGACCACGTGGTCATCCGTATCCTTAACCATTAGGCTATTGGAGGTTAATTTATGAATTGTTCTAAATTCGAATTTTAAGTGACATTCTATTCTTGTTTTGCTAAAATATGTTTGACTGGGGTAAATAATTATTTGGTTGGATTCGAATTTCATATTCGGCTACACTAAACTCATTATATTTCTATATTACGAGCTAGCTGTGCCCACCCGGTGTTGCGTGTCAACATGCAATAATAATGTTCAAAATCCATGTTTTAATCAACGATACGAAAACAAAGAAGGCTGTAACGTATACTGGATTTATAAATCTCATTATATTTGTACGTGTTTATCGTAAACCTTACTATACGGTAAATTAGCGTAGCCAATAGGAAACTATACAAATGGATTTTATTATACAAGTAATGGCGAACGACGGCGACTGAACAAAATAAAAAAAAAAAAACATTTCTTTTTATTACAAAAGTACTATGAGATTTTTGTTAATTTACTAATATTTCTTACACCACTCCAACTAAGATTGGATATGGTTCAAATAATCAAATGGCAGTATTAAAACTCACCAATTGTTTGGTAATCCATACCCTGAACTCTTAAGTTATTGGTACGTCTAGTTAGTAAATAGAGTATGAAAAAAAAAATTCTATCTATAGAAAAATGTATGTTCAGTGGAATCGCACAGTAACATATTGTATGCGTTATCGATCATTAATTAAACAGGGTCCATAGGTACGCCGCGGCCACGCGCCGTCGCCGGCGTCGCGTGCGTCACACTAGATCACTTGTGTCAATAAAATGTACACTATAATTGACATTCTTCACTTAAAATATATATTTAAAAATATACACGCGGTTTAGTTAAATTTAGACAAAGATAGCAATATACGTCTTTGTCAAATATGTAGTCAATCTTTTATATTTTATTGTTTCGATTGTAGTCCCTGCCTGGAAGAATTATTTTGGCATAAACGTTAGGAACTTTATAGTAATATAGCGTTATAAATGTATACAAACGGCCTTTACATCGGTAACGAGTGTCTAAAAATTCTCTGATTTATATGGAAAAGACAATACGTGAGATAAAAACCATCGGTGGCCATCTTTACTAGTCTTTATTCTTTCCAATAAAAGTTAGTTATTTCACAAGAAACTGCTCGCATTTGTGTTTATTACTTTTTGTGATAGTGAAAGACCACCACTACTATAATTTAATTAAAAAAAAACAGTTGACAACCGCATAAATAAAAAGTATTAGATAACTTCACATTATCGAACGACATCTCAAATGTGCAAATTTATAACTTATGTCACGTAGTTAAAGTTCAAAATGTATTATAAAAGATCGGTCGACATTTAAAGCCGACCGCGACCTACATCAACTTTGCCCGTGGTATGGAAAACTTGCATTCAAGTAATGCATTTCTTTTTAATAGAAAACTCTTACATTCTCTGCGAAGATATTCTTCTCTGTTGACACATTTAAAGAAAAGAGACATTTGTACACTTAGTTTATGGTAAACTATGTCTTCGCATACTTAAACTTAAGTGCTTTGAATCCCAGTAAACATTTATAGTTTTTCCAAAAAGGAATTAAAAAAAAAAACGAAACGATCGCTACACAACTTCAAATATTTCCACTTAGTAGCAAACCGCGCGATTACTTCATAATGCAGTCCGCTAGTGGAATTAGGATCTGAACTTAGAACCAGCTGACGTGCCGTGTATAAAAATTGTAAAAATTGAACCGAGTGACTCAGTAGTGTAAATTATGCATGTCCGGCGGCAGGTATATAACTTCTTTTCTACCACCTTTAGCTTAAACGATTCAATCGATTTCGATGACAGGTCTCATTCTATTCGCATTCCTTCTACGAGTATTATGGTGGTACAGTCGTTTGTTTTTTTTTTAATCAAGTAATTATTACGAACATTGACCTTACCTCATTACCATACGCCAGTAGATGATGTACGGTCAGCAAGGCTTTGTACACGACCACCCAGTTGGTGTTCTGAGTACGCTCCACTAGTAGATTGGCCAGCTGCGGTATGGATACGTTTGGCTCGTTTGTGCAGTGGACGAGATCTGGAATACATGTATAGATATAAGATGTGACGTCAAACATTATTGCATGAACATATTTGTTGTAGTAACCCGTAAGCGAAGCTCATGAAAATGATGTCTGATTTAATTCGTCAAAGGAAAGGGTATTCCTTAAAATTCCACATAAACGTTTTAAAATATGAATTTCTACAAACACGGATGCGTGTAGATTTAACATTTAAAATGTTTAACACTAATAACTTGTTTGCAATAACGTCCTTGTTTTTTTTTCTTCTTATATACAATGTAACTATGTATATGGTTAAAATTGAAGCTTCATGTTAACTCGAATAACTTATTAGCAATACGCTTATGTCTATTCCAGAGAGGAAACTATATCTGTGCTAACGTTCCATCTTAACTACGTGGTCTGTTGCTGTTGTCAATCTATACGAATTAACTCTGAAAGTATGAGTGTTAATTAAGACATCAGAACAGAGACCTCAGAGTACTAGATACGTCTGTAATAGGCCTATTATCACATGTTAATAACATCAATGCATCGGGTCAAGACCGAGCGTAATGGCACCGACCTCACTGGAGTCGGCCTTGGTGGGTGAGAGCCGAATTAACACCGACCTATTGATGTACGTATTCGATGCAGAGATACGGGAATAAGAAATCTATAAATGATTAGAAAAAACTTATGAGAGACCTCATTTGTGGTACCACAAGGTATCAATTCATTGGACCTAACAAAAATTTAAGATTTACAATCTGTACACAGAGTGTTTTGAACGAAATTCAACTTATGCGAGGTATTTCTTGGAATCAGACATGATTCATACAGTGCAATGTTTTCCGGAACTAGTTTTACATCCGAGTTACTAAGGCCTATGAACAAAGGGCAGTGAGACGACAGATACTTAGTACTTCAACCCCACGGACCCCTGAACAAGGGCTTTTTCTAAGCCCTTAATTAATCAGTTCCGACATCGGATAAAAACGTAAATGTTAGGCGCTTATTTAACTTTGTTCCTAAGGACTACAGCTTCCTAATAATTGAGTAATCTATATTGAATCCATTAAGCTAACAGGGTATTTTAATTTGGGGGTAGATAAAGGTATCCCATTAGAGTTTACCACCCTATTAGCACGCGATGTCTTGTTGTCTAGGTGATGAAGGGTGTTTGAAAAGTGCTTCCCCGATCTGGGATTTTACGCTTGCGCCAATGTAGGGAAACCCCATTTTACTTTTTTATTTGATTCGTATGACGTCATAACTTCAGCGTTTTTAATATTTACAATGCAGTCCTAGTTCTAGAAACCGTCAAAGGATAGCTCGATAAAAAAATCCTCCATTATCAATGATTAATAAAAATTCTATAACGTCCCTATGTCTTACTTGTCCTACTTCATACCCGTATGGCCTTGGTCACGCAAAATCTGCGCTATCGCTGCCCTCTTAGGCCTTGGTGTTTAAGTGCCAACAAATATCTCGACCTCTATCAGTGCCAGGTCAATATCAATTACAATACAAATTTAATACTGAAATTGATAATTAAACAGCCGCACAATTTGGGTTGAGCCCGGCCATCTGGTCTCCGTTGTAACACGCCGGCCGTGATTGCGTCGAACTGATAAATGGACGGACAGAACAGTTTCCTGCGATATCGTATCAATCCCACGGCAACTATGTTGCCTTATTTTTCAAACTAAATAAAAACATACACGTCAACACTTTTCCCAGATGCCGATACTGTTCAGCATCAACACATACGACTTCAAAATCAATGTTATTTATTTTAGCAAGATAGCCTTTTATCCTGCTATAAAGAATCTGTTCTTACAAATGTTTTTAGCCCGGCTAACAGTTCTGTTTGTCATCCATGTATCCCATCCAGAGTTATAGTTAGAGTCATGTAATTTTTAACAGCTTTAGACTTTATTTTTTCTGAGCTTCCGATATTACGCCAGAGTGTGCCGTGGTCACGGGCCGACTGGAGTTGTGGGGCAGCGCAAAAATTGGACTTTTACTGTTTCAATTGTCATTGTATTATTTGCATTTGCATGTACTGCATTCGGACAGTCAGCTCACGATCATGGTTTTGAACATGAAAGTCCCGTTTTTACTAACATCATATTGTTTTTATTCTATTTCCATTTTAGTGTGATGAGTAATTTCCAGGGAATACCTATTTGTATGCATGATATGATGCATTAATTGCCATGATTGTCCCAGCTATGCCCAGTTAACGCTTCACCCTTTATCTCTAGAATTAATTTGTCCATTTTAGATGCACTCCGTGGGAGCAGTTTGATGCAATGTTCTAAAATAAGCACGCAAGACTTCATTATTAAGAAAAGTTCGTCGGTAACTTCAGTAATTTTACAACGCTTAAGTTACTGTTATAAACTTACGAATTATGAAATATTTCTTGGTGATACAAATAAAAAAAATGTGAATTAGAAAAACGCAAATTCAAACATTTTAAATTGGTAATACAATAAAGAATGTTATCGGTAAAGAGATCTTTGTCAAAAACCTTTGGTGGGCAGAATTTCAACACTCATTTAGAGCAGCGTTTTTCGACCTTTTTCCCGATACTACCCTTTTAACATTTTAAATTACTACGCACGGAGGTGGATGACGATAAAAGTATCGATTCGTGGAGTTACTTGCCGATAATCGGAAGGCAAAAAATGTTAGCGAAATTATTTTATTCGCGACCCCTACTGTAGAACTTTAAATGAAGTTCTTACAGTTTCTAGTGCCTACTCTGAAAACGAAGTCTCGAAAAGGTTTAAAATACTATGAAATCGTGTAAGCTAGTAAATCAAACGTTAGTTAAACAATTCTTATGTGAAACATTCTCGACACCAAATGAATGGCGGTGTTAATAATTGTAGCTGTTCATGTTAAAACACAATATCGTGGTACTAATGTTTCCCAAGGTTTCAACCTTAGATGTGATAAAGGCACATAAAATACCCAAGTACATAAATTATACAATATACATTGATTTCTCGATTTTATTTTGAAATATCGGTCCAAGTTTTCAAATATTAATATGTGGAAAGAGAAATCAATTGCAAATTATTGGGTTTCTATTCAACATGTGTGCTCAACGCGTCAACTCGGCATTTACAGATGAATGCAAAAATTCAATTTACACAGTCAAAGGATTTCTAATATTGGAATCGGTTGGCTGTTTTAGCTCAGTCAACATTTTTGTTTATGCATTATTTCTTGTCAAGGAATTGTAACGAAAATTGTTGTATTACTATAGTGATTGAGATTTTGTGTGTGTGTTTTTTTAGTTCATAAATAAGAGTTCATCATTGGGGCGATTGTAACCTTTGGAAAAAACATAGACTTGGCTCTTGAAGGACTCTTAATATTTGTTTTCAATTGATGCTAATGATAAATCTATACGGTTAAATGTCTTATGTACAACTTAACAACTATTTGGGTAAATGCCAGAAGGAAATAGTGCCAAAACTTAGGCTGCTAAAGTAATTTTAGGGCAACTATATATTGAGGCCATTTGTTACAGGATTTCAAAACTTCATTTCAAGTAAAAGATGACAATGTAAATGATATTGCAAAGACCATCAGAATTGTTGAACAAGACCGTAGAGAAATTTAATATCTGATAATCTTTTAGTGCTACAGCTCTTTGTGGGCCCGGGCTTGCTCCAGCAATTTTCCAATTAGAAGATACCTTGTAGTAAATTTTTTTATTCAAATTAAATTTTGGTGAATTTATTAGTTTTACCAAAAGCAAAGATTTCGGTGGTATTTATTTTCTGCTGCCCAAATTCTTTTTTTTTTAATGTTGATAAAAAAAACATTACACAGACACAATGCAATATGAATCACACATTATGTATCTACATATTTAAAGTTTTAAGGTAATTTTATTCTTTCAAATTATCTTTAGAAGTGTCCTATAAAAATTATTCACTTTTTAGTGAAAAATAAATCATGACAACTTAACTTTCTTCATTTACTTTTTAAACATTTCCATAAAATTACTATTTGATGTAACATTAAAAAGAACATTAAAATTATCTTCCACTATCTTTATCATTTCATATCAATTCAATGACGAAGGAGAATTAAAGCAGATAATATACCAACACTGTAAAACTGAGTAAGCCAATTCAAAATGTCAAAATTAAATTATTATAAATAACAAATAGATAACCTTTAATAACATTTCATGTGACATGAGCTTTGGTCTGTACACTATGAGGTAGTGTGTTGAAATCTAATAAGATATCGGGTATTTTTAAATATTTAAGCTCAAGGTCATCTAGCACTGCAGTGCTCCCAAATCCTTATACAACCACACCTAATATTGAGTACACAGCTGCTAGACCGATCTTATGTTCCGGTATTTTCAAAATAATATGAGAATAGCCTCACAACTTGATATTGCCCAGATTTCAAGAGACTATCATTCTTCCAATAATAATGCTAGTTTAAAACAAGATGGGGCGTTGAGAATTATGCAGGGTATAGATAGATTATATAAAAAAAAATCTTGTCTTTGCCTTTCTTTGTATATAATAATATTAATAATCTACAAGGTTGCTTGAGAGCTAAAAAGGGAGGAAAGTGGATGGGAGATAGGCTTTTATATTTCTCAGTCTATGAGGCACCAGTATATAACATACCTATTAGATTTAAGATACAAAATAATAATGGTTCTATATTAAATAATAAAGCAGAAACCAGTTCCGATTTGCCATTAGTTGAATATTTTATGTATATGTAACAAACAATGCATATAACACAGATAATTTCTACCTTTTTTTAGCATTAAACAACTTTAGAATAAAGTTAAAATAAGGGTTTTTTGTTTTTTTCATTACACCGTCAAGTTACGGAAAATTTATTCGTATGACATAATAAGAAAACCGTGTCAGGTTGCATTCAGATCACAAGACAAAATTATATAAACGAAATTTCATAATTAGTAACGTATATAAAAGTAGTTTTCTTGGCGAAGGCTTAATTTGCTGTGAAATGAAGCGGTCAATGTCGACTACAATATCGATACATGAATTATCGACCTCATCAGATTTCGCGAATGTCGGGAGCTATAGTGAAAATTGTATATTATGCACTGATAAGCTGATAACGACATTTCAATCACTTTCCACAGAATACTTACAGTCTAAGTGTTTCTTTTTAGGAGCAATCATTTCTTCGGTAGTGGCTTTACAAACGGATTTCGCCAGACCCTGCCCAGCGATGCTGTGACGAGCGGCTAAAAGCCTGTCGTTAATTGTTTGCCCCGCCATCTTCACGTTCAGACCTGACATAAACTAATTATTTACACTATTAATCACTTATTTTCCCTTTTAACAAATCCACTAAAATAATATGTAGGACGATGACGGGTAAAGTATGTCACCGCCCCCCCGACTGGCACAATACTAAATTCAAGATGGCGGAGTTGACCAAAATAATTAATTGCCACTCTAAAAATAAGCCTCCCGTACTTGAATTGAAAAAAATGCTAAGTAAGCTATGGAACTATCTAAAAAAAGCTTGAAAATTAATAAGCTCATTACTTTTATTAATTTATCCTTATTCGCTTGTTCTATTATAAAGTAACAAAAACCATCTTCGAAAACAGTTACTGTGAAATTTACGTCATGTAGATATATGCCGTATTCTTTATTCTAAATCACGAAATGAAAACCTTGAATAATTGTAAACCTTCGTAAAAACAACCAACTTTAAAAAAATGCTAAATGAAATGTCAACTGTCAAATCTAGTTTTGATTAATTTACTCATACTCTGTGGAGTAGTATTTTTTTGTTTCTTCGTATCGTACAATCACGTACCAATATGATGTAGTTTTGATAAATGTTTATATTCTAACAATTTGCAAGTAGTATAAGAAAGAATTTACTATACAATCACGCTATTAAGCATGCGATAGGCTTAAGAAAACAAAACTGTTTTGGCCAATTTTAATTTTAAGCAATTGAAGTGTGCCCATGTTTTAAGAAGATTGAAACAAAATGGCTAAGAAAAAGATTAAAAGTAAATCAAAAATATCTAATTGTACGAAAGCAGTAAGCTCCCCAGATTTTGATGCAATTACCACCGAAGCGATTACTTCAGCTTTAAGCAGTGTTAATCAATCAATTTTAAAAGTATGTCGATTGTGTGAATCGAAAGACGGCCCTTTTCACAACATTTTTGACTCAGAAAAAATCACTGCGAAGAAAATTGAAGAGTTAATGCCATTCTGGGTAAGATACGATAAATGATATAGCCGTATTGCACGTGCATGTTAGAAATGTAACCTTTAAGTAAAGTAACGTGAATGTACTTGTATGTTAGACTTATTGTTTTGAAGTGAGGAAATGTATCAATACGTTTACAAAATAAAATTATTAGTTGTCGCCGATCTATCCTGCAAGTTTCCACAATGTCACTGATCAAAGAATTCCGAATGTTCTGCACTGAGGTTTTAAAGAGTGACTGAAATCGTTAACATGTACATTTCAGGTTGCTGAGAATGATGACCTTCCACACAAGATCTGTTTTCGATGTTCTGCAAAAGTTGAGGAACTTTATGAGTTTGTACAAAAATGTGTTGGTACACAAGTAAGTTTGCGAAAGACAATAGGAAACACTGAGCCACTACCAATGAAAAAGAAAACAAGGGCTCTTTGGGAACAGTCGTTGAATAAATCTAACATGTCAAATGATGATATCTGCCATGCACTAATAAAGAAAGCTATGGAGGGAATTAAAGATATTGTCAAGCCTTCAAATGACATTGAGGAGAATTCTAAAATTGAATTAAAGCCTACAACTGAAAAACAAGAAGAAACAGATGGTGATGAAGTTGATGATGAGAAAGTAAATGAAGAAAAAAATAGTAAAAACATAGATAGAATTAATGTAAGACCATTGCGTTCAAACAAAATTCTTCAGAGTCATCCTGTGCAAAGTGTGACACAGCCTTCACAAATTAAAAATGTTGCAAGCAAAGAGCAATTAAATTTGAAAAATAATACAGTAAAACATTTGACTGTTGATTTGACTGATAAAGGAAAAGATATTGATACTAGTTCTAAATGTAGCGAAGATTCTAAACCTTTTGATATAATGGATCATGTGACTATGATCAAAGTAAATGGTGTGGGAGTGCTGTTTCAGTGTAAACTGTGTAATAGAAACTTCTTGAAGAAAGAAGTAGTTTTGTCCCACGGCTGTGCCAAAACTGGAGTACCTAAAATTGATAAATGTAACATGTATGTGCCACCAGAACCACCGAAACCTAGCACCGTTAAGTACATAAATACACGCATAAATACTGAAAATAAAACTCAACCAGTCGCTGAAATTAAACCTGCAATAGAAAACGAAAATTCCCAAACTAGCATTCCAAAGCAAAATGTTAGGAGAAAAATTGGCCCTGCAAGTAAAACCGGGCGGCGCTCGGAGAACTCAATTGTTAGAGAAACTGAATCAAGTGACGAATCTAATAAAAGCATTCCCAACCAGACTCAACAAACTCCCAGTAGTGCAGCACCATTAAACTTATTGGCGGTCCCAAATCTGTCTAGTAGGTACAAAATAGTACCTGGACCAAACAACACATTTACTCTAGTCGAAGAAAAAGAGGAAACAGACACTAGTACTGTGACCAATAATTCTGAAACAGACTCAATCATCAAAAATAGAAAAATTGGATCACCTGTCATTATAGACCTTGAAAAATCAACTGATGACAGTACACAAAATGTGATTAAGCATTCAAAAAAAAGTAATCCTAGTAGAGCAATGCCTAAATCACTTATTAAAAACATGGAATCTCGAACTGAACCTTCATCCGCGAGTCAGCCATATCCTGTAGGATTATTTCAGACCAACCCACAAGCAGCTTTCACAACACCGGCTATGAAGAAACAGTCGTACACAGTAGTCCAAACGGGGAATCCTAACAAACTTTTAATATCCACTAAACCTCAAGACTCTATTGAGTCTTCAAAAAAACGATTAAAAAAGACTAAAACTGGTCCCGCGTCTGAGAACAAAGAGGAACCATTCTCCGTCATACTAGAGGACGCCACACATCCTAAAGATACAAGCTTTTTCACATTCATAAATGTCGATCCATTGCTCCAACCGTCGTACGTTCTGCCGACTGATAGTATAATACAAGAATCCCAAATAACCACATCCACACAAATCGCGAGATCACAAAATGATATCGGAGAAAAAGACAAATATTCTTGCAACATCTGCGGTGACAGTTTTAACAGAGAAAAGAAATTAAGTGCACACATAAACGCCCACTATAATGTAGACAATGATTACGTTGATGATGGGCCGCCGAAAAAGCGCGGGAAAAAATGATCTTCACATATTTTATAATGGTAAAGTTACTACATTTATATTTGGAATGATTTTAAGTTTATTGCCTCGGGATGTCACTAATTAATTACTTTGAGTTAGTTGAAATGATGTTAAGTCATAGATTAACTATATATATTTTTTTTTTTATTCTCTATGTCTGGCAACTTTAAAACAAGACATTTTTGATTAACTAATGTATGGCAATAATGAACTATGGTACTAGACAAAAGCACTTTCATGAAGTTAGATACTTATGAAAAGAAAATCAAATGAATTATTTCGGCTATTTTATATTTTTATACAGATCTTATTATATCCGGAGCATAAAAGTGA
>JAODUI010000010.1:468509-499307 GCA_027563995.1 Papilio gigon | reverse complement strand
CCAGCGGGGCGAGGGTAGAGCAGACAAGAAACATGCAGTACGCGCACGTCACAGCGAGTATCGATTGATCAGCGCTGAATAATAAGGTGATCTCGAAGTGGGCATCTGTGGAAACATGTTCCGAATAAATCTAAAATAAAGAAAGTTTTTTTTCATAAACTAGTTACAATTCGCCCTTTGCGCGGAGTGCGGCCTGAATAACAAACAGAGTGGAGTTCCTGAGACTTCGCTTCAGTGGGGTCTGGATGTTTACTCAGCAAACTCAGTACGTGGCTTGAGATTCGTGTCTCGACGTGTCTGGAATTGTCTTTATTACTATTGTTTATTCATTTACGTAATGTATATCTTTAGATTATCACTACGGCCTTCATCACCCAACGTAGTTTCGGCACAGTATGTACTCCATACATCTCTATAGCCGTCATATCTAATTCACTCCCTTGCGCATATCCTCACACACAATCCATCCATAATTTCCTCGGTCTTCTTTTATTTTTGAAGCCATACATAAAAAAGTAGTTTTTACAATATACTCCGCTGGATATAATTTCCTCTTAAATGAGAATAACTGTAATTAACTTAATTTATTTACTTTTTCATATTTTCTGTTAGTTTCATAACAATTTTTAACGTATAGTAAATGTATAGTATATTTAATTCAATTAAATTGAATGCAGAATGCAAAAACTACGTGTGTAAATTAGTTATGAAAAAGGAAAACTACGCGGAGACATCTCTGGGGACTAAAAGTTACACGATAAGTGAAATACAATAGTCGTCAGTGGTGCGACAAAAAACGACCGTAAATAAAGTTCCATTTATGCTTTGAACTTCGTAATATAATTTACTTCTTTATTACAGTATTTGGAATTACTTTCAGAATTATTGACTGAAAAAAATAAGTTACAAGTACACCTAGAAACGTAAATGGCTACTTGATAGTCGCTTAAGATAACCCCCTCAGTTCCAACTGCACAATCTACCTATAAAGTTGAATCTTACATGTGCAAACAATACTGCAAACTGCTCAATGTACTGACAGAATTACTCCTACATATGTCAGTTTTATCTGTATAGTTCAATTGTTCAGTTAAACTTGAGCAGTTGCAACGGAACGTGTTTTTCGAAGTTTCTTACACTCAATCTACACTAAGGAACCTCCTTACTAACTGTTTTCTTTTACCGTAACAGTTACTGAGGTATTAAAAGCTTTTATTAAATTTACGTGGCACTTTCCGTATATTTTTTTAGGAAACAGTACAGCTGTTAACACGCACGTATAAAAATTGCCTTCGTTGACAAAGTTCTCAAAACAAACAGGAGCGGGGTGGAGGGGGCGGGGTTTGTAGATGGATATACCCAATTACGTAGCACTCAAAGTAATACGACATACTTCGTTCGTGTATTTATTTTTCATTAAACCGAGTGCTCTGCCCTATACCAGCTCATTCTTCAATACTTCGTCCGCGCACTTTATGACTATTTTTTACTAGTTTAACACGTTCACCGCGAAACGAGGTCTAAATCATCCCTAATGCAACTTCCCTGTGAAGTGTAAACGTATACTTCTCTCTGGTGCGAAGGGAATAACTTTGTTATAGTGGGTGGGGTCTAATGGACCGCGTGTCACACTAACGTAGTCGCGGAGTGGGTTGATAACACCTCGAACCGCAGCGACGGCAAGTACGAAAAAATTGAAGTTGCAGCGAACGTGTTAAAATTCGTGAATGTCCGGTTTTTAGGTTATAAATCGAATTCAATAGAAATCAGACAACAACTGATAAGTATTTAATGTCTACTAGCTTTTATCCGTGGCTTCGTCTACTTGTTATCAAAATAATGAAAAAAATTGTGAGCAAACGGTCCTTCTTCTTGATGTTGTTACATTGTGTACGAAATAAATATTCCTTTACTCATTTATTCTACTTATTTCATTGAAAACAACAATAAAATGTGAAAAGCTTCACGAAAACTCCTGAAGGTTTACCCTGTAAGGGATATCAAAAGATTTTTATTATAAAATATTAAATAAATTTCATACGTTAACAACAGCACGACAAAAAAGGATTGAGCCCGTAAATGTCGGGACTCAGTGTAATTTAATATACCGAGCCCTTTTACGGGCTACGCAAATGTGGATATATAGACTTTTGTAAGGGCGCGTTGTGAGGCAAATACGGGGGTTTTCCTCCAACAATGGTCGATATTTTCTCGTCGTGAACTGTACTCAGTAACTCAGTAACATACGGTCTAATAAATTTATTTGATATTACACATGCTAACTCAAATGTTATCAAAACATCTAAAAAATAACACCGACGTTTCCGTTGAAGACACCGACTAATTTCGGAAATCTTTCTTCTGGGCGTATATCTTTGACTTTATTCCCGGTCGCGTGACATCTCGCATTTTTGCGAATTAAATTGAATACAATCAACTTACGATTTTTAATTTTACAAACGAATGATTTATAAACCACTCATGTATAGAAAATGGTTTAAATAAATAAATAAAATAATTAAATAAAAAAAAACATTTACAGTCTCGTTCTAATGGTTAACACTTTCATATGACAGAGATGCAACGTCTTTCAGTAATAAAATTAAACAAGAAAAAACTAAAAAAAAAACGAGCTTTTCTTATCAAAGTAACATATCAAGCCGAATTAAGCGAGCAAAGCCCAAACGTGATGCGGTCGCGTCGTTTAATTACAAAGTTCCTATCGCCATCTTCCAGCTCCGTCATCAGATCAGTTCTATGTCATAATAACTTTGCACTGTCATGCGATTTATATATGTGTGCAAAATGTCAGCTCAGACGCAAACTGGGAAATTGATCAAATTTAATTTATATAAAATAAATTTCATTCAATTTCAAGATTTGATCACAGACACGGTGAATCTAAATAAAAGCTTGTAAAAAGAAAAAAAATGTTATTGTGCTGGCAGCGGGAACAGTACAATAAAGTTTGTTTATAGAAAAGAGATATTTGCTTGAGAAAACCTAATGTTTGAAAAATTCTTTGTAACTGAGATAAACTCATTTCAAGTTTGTTCAAAGGAGAAGTTGGCGAAATGCAATCTTTAATGCTAATCGACAAAGTTTTGTATCGTAATTAATTGCTATCCTTTGTCTGCGAGATAAGAGACGTAGATAATATTGGTATTACATATTAAGAAATACCTTAAACATTTCTCCATACATCTTTATGTTATAAATGAGAAAATTTGATTAACAGAGTTTTTTTTAACCCTAAAATATTTATGTTCCAAGCGTTTTTGTTATCTGCAGCCTTGTACGAGTACATCTTGATCTCGGCAGTTGATTAATTCAGAGCAAGGAGTATGATTTGCATAACTCCCAACCTCCCCGGAGATCTGTTCATTAACACAATAAAAGCGTAAATCTGCGATACGCCAAGATTAAGACAAGAAAACAATAAGAAACGGTAACAATAGATGTTATTAAGGTAAATTGAAATTGTTTATCAATAAATTATTACGTGCACCCAAAACCTACTCTTTAAAAAATTGCGAGTATTGATGAACAGGAAATTTGTCACGCAAACAGTAACGCATGTTGTTCGGTACAGTTGCACTGCAGTTCGCGATCTAGAATTTAAATTTTGGCAACAAACGCTTGCCGAGTATAGTCGGCTTATTTTTTCTCTTTACACAAGTGGGTACCACTCCGAAATCCCTCGTGGACCGGCCGGGCGCTAGCCCCGGGGCTTGTGCGGTGGGGGCGATGAGTTTACACAAGCGCAATATCGTTCATCAGACAGCGCGCACGTTCGAGAGTAATAAACAACGAAAGCGTACGGGGTCGCTTCTTTGTTTGCTTCGCGGATCGGTGCGATGGCGGTTGATCGCGCTCGCGGGTGGCGGTGCGGTTTGTGCAGGACATCATCGTTGGCGCTATTGACTTATTGACAGACCTTGACCATATTCGACAGACTTGACAGACTGACCAGGAAGCTGCAGGTGGTGAACGGGCATCGACGTGGTAAGCGATTGCATTTATTAAATTATTGTTAGCCGTGCAACGCGTAGTTCTAATGGGTTGTGCCGCGGGACCCGAACCCGATGTTCGGCACACGTGTGTCTTTTGTTTTAAATTTAAATGCATAAATAGGTTGAACGGAAGAGTCTGTTATAGTTTTTAGTTAGCACTAGCCTTTAGTACAACGTTTTAAATAATTACTTACAAACAAAATACTTGTACTAAGTAAATGTTAATTTTTGTTTTAAAGAATCTGCATTAACTGTGTGTTGCTATAGTCAGCAAATTCAAAGTCAACAAGCTGTTTTCCGATATTTGATTATTGATGTATAACAAATATTTATATATCATTTATAAATATTTTTTATATAAAAGCAAATGATTCGGTGACAAAGCAAATATGTACAAGGAAAGAATATTATATAACTTACAAACACAGGAAGCGGGAGAGGAAAAAATCTTTCGTGACGGAAATCGTTCGATGTTTATACAGCCTTTTGAAACAAAGCAAAAAGGGAATTACTCAAACCTTATATTAAAACGACATATGTTATCCTTGTTGTAGTTCTTTGCGTTCTTTTACGATGTCTGTATAACTAGTGGTTGATTCCAACTTCAGCGTAAAATTTTAAAAAAAACTCCGGACTACTCATCTATATTGACGTGAAACCACCCATCGATCATCAACACCAACACGTTTGAAACCTTTTTGATCAAGTGGTGATGGAATCGACAGCACCGTCCGCCAGCGTGACCGTCAGAACCAACACAAAAATTATTGATAAAAATAATCCAAATCACTTGTAACTATTAGTATCTGCATCAAATTCTATGTACATCAACACAACAACTAACATGTTACTTGAGGTTGTGTTTGGTTTGTTTCAATGTGTTCCATTTGACTCTCAGTCTCGTGTCAGTGGGCCAAGGCCAATCACGGCTTCGTCGACCTAAACGTTACCAAACAATCGATACTGGAAAACACTTTTGATAACAATTTTACACAATTAAAGTTGCTATCGAATTACAATTAAAACATAAACATCCTACACTACAACTGTATTAATAGGTTTATTTAATTGGTTTATTTTAACCACGTTATTTCTAATAACTACCAGGTAGTACTTCTAGTGACTACTAGTAATATGACTTACTATTTTAATACGATGAAATAATTAAGTCGATTTTAATATCAAAGGCAATATTGCATACAACCCGATTATATAAAACGTTAGTACACAGTTGCCAGCTTATGACAGCCCTGTTATTTGTATAGTAAACTCTCGAAATTAAATAGTCATAGATAAAGATTATCCACCATCTGATACATTCCGAGCTTATTATTAACACTGTGTCTACTGTACATTTCGTTTTGTAAGATAAATGAGCTTTAAACGAAAATAAGCGTTCTTTTCTTCTAGTGTAGAAGTAATAGGGCTGTCAACATATAATTCATGACCATTAACATTACACTATCATATTTTTCTCTCACTGAAACTATTTAGTAATGTTCACATGTTATGAAATATATGAAATAACTAGCTTTTTCTCTCGATATCGTTTACAAAATTCTCTATAATTTAGCCTACATCCATGCCATATTTCATTGAAATTCGTAAAACAGGTTTGTAGATACCTAAGTAAAACAATCCATACATCTATCCAAACTTTAATATTTGTAATATTAATAATAAGATAACGAGCAACATATAGACAATCTGTAATACCTATCGAGTCACCCTAAACCTAATTAAAAATCATTAACCTACATGAAATTACTTAGTACATTTTAGAATATGTAAGGTCGGGCGCGTAATCGATTAGGTCTGATCAGTTCACTGGAACGAAAGTGTCCTTTGGTACATACTCAATACATCCTCAGTAGGTCACAGATCTTTGTAATATAAACGTGAAAGTTTGTATGGATGTTTGTTATTATGTATCTCCAGAACAGCTCAATGGCCTCGTTAAAGTTGGCACAAATGTTGGACATAGTTTGAATACTCACAGAGGCTCTACTAAAGAACAGAATTTATGTTGAATCAAGATCAGAAGTTCAGAAGATATTTAAGAAAAGTGTTATTGTATGATGATATCTATGTGAAGAGATCATCACCATCATCCTCATCAGCCCCTGTCTGTCCACTGTTGGTCATATGCCCTTCTCAAGAGATGATGAGCACATATACAAGAAGGTTAGGAGACTGAATGTGGGATGCTATAAAGATAGACCGAAGAAGGTGTGGATGGATTGTGTGAAAGAGGATATGCGTAAGTCTGTGAGTTCAGATACGAGCTGACAGAGATGTATGGAAGAGTACATACTGAGCCGACTAGCGGAAGGAAAAGGGCAGGATGATGATCATATTCTAATATGTTTTAATGATTAGTACACTATGTTTGATTTTGTATTTTTTTAAAGGTTTTTAAAATTAAAACTTATATGAACAACCTGCTGACATTACACAATAATACATGAAGTACGTTTCATACAACCTGTTATCAAGCTGTGTGCTTGTTAAATATTTAAATAACAGCTCACGGAAAGCTTTAAATAATAGTCTAGACGACCTAGCGCTGAAATAGAATATCGATCGTATACGAAACGCCACTTTCAGCTGAAGTTAACATGCTACTGCCTTACATACATACAGATATACATACAAAAACGACTGAATTTGGCTGTCACTGACTTGTTGAAGATGTCTCTTCGCTATCTGAGCGAAATGTAGCCTTTTCTTTGTTTGCTATCTGTTACCATAATAATACTTTACGTCTTTAATCGAAGACATTTTAATATCGTAAGGTATTTCTTGTTAATATGTCTATTACGGATATTTCCCAGTAGACATTGAATCGTTTAACTGAATTGTGGTCGTCGAATTCCCGCTAGCAATTTGTTCGATTGTCTAAGCTTTAAGTTGGAAAAAGCTTCAGAAAGTAAAATAAGTTTGAAGATAACAAGACGAAAAGTTTTTTGTAAAACCTTCGTGTCTTTCATGAAACATTTTCGGAACAAATTAGACCTAGGCTTTTTTCTATGTATGTTTAAATATTTTTGTATTATTGTTTTTCAATTGTATGTTTATATAACATATCAATAAATATTGAAACATTGTTTTTAAATTATCCTCATGTATCGATTCTGAATATGGAAGCTTTTATTTCAGAACGTGACATTTATACGCCCCATCAAACACAACCGAGCCTTGAATTATTAATCGAGCGCCTCGTACGTCGCGTTTGTATATTTAACCGAGTTAGGGAACTGTTCGGAGCAGATGTTTGCTGTGTGCCAAATGCAGTTTGGTATGTTGCAGGGAATGAGTTCATTGCGAGGGAATGAATTCATGAGCTCACTTCGCAGTGAGCATTCTAGTATAAAAATATACCGTCTTCGTTCGCGGTCGCGATCGTACTCAGTGCGCTCGTTTTCTAACCCTCTAACTTATAGAAATATAGTAAATGTTGTTGATTAATGAAATAATCAAGAATTAAGGTGCAATTTCTCCTTAAACTTTCTATTCTATAATATGACCAAGAAAGGAGAGCACGGTCAGTTTCATGAACCACAAGTCTTCACTTATACAATAAAGTGTTTTGGATTTTAAATATTAAGTCATGAAAACTACGAATTTTTCAATTGTTAAGAATAAATGTTCTCGTAACGAAAAGCTTTCTGAAAGTAAACTTGCTTCCTTTTGTTAAAATTCATTCAAAGCTTTTGCTACTTGAATTTGTCTCGACTATTTCTTATTGCCGAAATACTCGGAGATGTTAATTATATTTGTGAAGACATTTCAATCTTCATTTTAAGCGATGGTTTGTTTATTTCATTAAATTGACTTCTTTTATAAATACTCCGCAGCGAAGTCACGAAAATGAACGGTTCAATAATGTTTTTGAACTCCTAAAATACATTAGAAATATAGATGAATAAATTAGTTTAAAAACGCACTTAAGTCAATGTCGAACAATTGCCTGTCGGCCTGTACTATCTGTTTTCTCATATCATTATGCCTAGCCTAGATGAAGCACCATCCCTTACAGAGCTATAGATAGCTGGCACAGATCAGATAGATATCGTAACGTGTAAGCAGATGTCCGCAATGGAACAGCGGCAATCGATATCGTCGTGTGTGTGGGTGTGTGGGTGCACGGTGTGCGCGTCAAGGGACGAATTAATAAAAGAGCACCGCGCCTTTTATTACTGCTATTTATTATACTTCCCTCAACGTTATCCATCGCTGTAACATAAGTATGAAACATACTGTCGTCTCCCTCAACCTCTTTGTAAAAACAGGGACGACTGTATTTTTATTACTGTTCCGTGGGGATAATTTACGTTAATGTAATTACGGAACCGGCGGTGTTATGTTAATCCTAACGAGATTTAAAGTATATTGTTTAATATTTCCTGCAAACTTCTGTTCATTAGAGTCTAGATTTATAAAAGAATAACATTATATACTTGTTTAGACAGGAGATAACAATTTTAATACGTAGACGGAAAAACTCAGAACAGTTCGCTTGTTCAGTTAAAACTATGTAGTTGAATTTGAAAGTGCATAGTGCTTAATTTACTATATTGGTTTGTTTGTATTTTTTTTTAAATAGTTGTGAGATGTAAATGTACTTTTGTGTGAGATAAAGATTTTTTTTAAGTGCGGTAGCCAGTCGTATAGGGTCTAATAAAAGTTACTATCGGATCTAAAGTAACTAAATCGTGTCCTCTCTGCTAAATCTTCGAAAAAGTTCCATCGTAACCCGGACACATTATCGCCTTACAAAATTCCTATCCTTCGATTTTTATCACCACTTAATATTTATAAGGTCGTTATCATTGGTAATTCCGCTCGGAGTTGCCCGATGAAATTCAGTTTACCCGATTATGTATACATAATATCTCATAAATATATATTCATCAATTTTAATGTAATTTTAACTCAAATTTAAGGACTTGGTTTTGTATGGATTAATTTCAACAAAGACTTTCAATAACTTTCGAATTTCGAACAAAGGGAAACCACGACTTTTATCTTCATAAAATTATTTTTTCTTTCTATATTTATTTATCATTATTATATTTATGTTAACGATGGTCCAAAGTATAGTACTGAAAGACAAAGGATTTTGGACGAAAGACAACATTTAGACCTCTAGCATAAATCTTTGACACACATACAGAAGTAAATTATATATACAATTTTAATAAACAATACCTATATATCCATTTGGAATTTGTTCACTATCAAAAACTGTAAATTTTTGAAAATAAACATTCCCAATAGGTGGTAATATTGAATCAACGATTGTAAATATAATCGCATTCTTATTTAACTTAGTTTTTGTTTCGTAATAAATAGAATCCCAAATCATATTCGTAGATATATAAATTTATAGAACAATTGATACTAAAAATTGTAGTAATATGTATGTAAAGGAGACAATTTTCTTCATTCAATGAGAGCTTCTTTGTACAGTAAAGATTCTATCAAGAGAGTCTTCCTGAAAGGGCATTCTATTACAAAAAGGACTGCGTCATAAAGATGTTCGTACTTGTTGAGTTACTCTGCGCGCAACAGTTTTACAAAACATATAAAATTGTAACAAAACGAAACAAAAATACTCTAGATAGATTAAAAATAAAATAAAGTTTTTAAAAATACGTATTTATTCATTCTTATTAATAATGCGTAGTAATTATAAAAAGAAAAAATAATAATACAGTGTTATATAAAATATTACCTGTTAGCCGGTTGAATCGCTGCTACAAAATCGATCACAAATTGTTTTCTAAATTTTAAATAAAATCGCAACGTCGAGTCGGACGCGTCTTGCCCCGGTGGTCGACTCAGCGACACTGCGGGGCATCCGGAGCGAGTGCTACCCTCACCTGTTACTCTCCACCCCTCACGGGGGGTAGGGCAGTAACAGGGTGTCGTTTTATCACCCAGTTTGGAACAGACGTAACGGCGTGATTTTAACTATTGCTATAAGCTAAAATCGAAACTATTTTTAGGTTTTGTATACGTTGAAATGTATTTTATTGTGTATACCCTTCTACACAAAAACACACAAATGCTTTTATATCACCAGTAGGAGAGAAAAAACTATCTTATTTTGATTCTTAAAAACATTTTCTTCTTTACGAGAGAGGGCGGGAGTCGTCGTCATTATCACACCCAGAAAATTAAAAAAGAAGTATAAAAACTCTCATCTTATCTGTGAGTTCGTGAAAATTCACCTATAGTCGGTTATTACTGCACACTCTTTAACTAGAAGGTTCACAGTCTATCTATCGTGTCTCGTCAGTTACTGCTGAAATTAAAGTAAACTTAATTCTACAAGTAAGTAACCTTACTGCCTTTCACACTGCTTAATAAAATTTTCTCAAATTGAAGAACTTTAGCGTAATTTTGTGTACGAACTACAACACAGTATTCCGACACTTTATAAAATATGCAAACAAAAATAAACCAAAGTACACAGACATACGGTTGAAAATTATCAAGATATCGTTACAAGTAAGTTGCAACCTGAAGAAAGTTGTTCCTTTATGAACACTTCTTACCCGTGTTGAAGAAAGTCAACATATTTCATTATGATTTATGACACGTGTCCTGTGATTTGTGCGACCACATTTTAAATTACTAACCTTTGCAGAGGTTCTACGAGGCTACGAGCAGTCTACGAGTACTCTACGCAATGTCTACGAACTAGAATTTTAATTACATAGATATTTAGGTGCAATTCATATTAATTACCTTTAATATTGATATGTCAAATAGTACATACTATGACTTTTACGAAAGTATAAGGCTACATAGGTATTCTGCGTTAAGTTGAGTGGTAGCTGCTACTAATGTCCTACATGAGATAATAATCTAAAATATATTTTTAATATTTTCCAGAACTTGAAGCTAACATGGTTAACGAAAACAGTTAAACTCATTATCATCATATTCAAAGACCGTCAATGCATCCGTGATTCCTTTGATATTTTAGTTTTCCCTGGGTGTCCATTACCTAGCGATCTCGCCGCCCGTTTGCCCTCTTTTTCTTTTAATAAAAAATGTAATTTGAAATTCATTCATTGTTACCAAATGTTAGTTCGTGGTCTAGTACCGAAGTAAAAAATGCGTCACAGGGCCGTAAGTCATTAGAAGCATTGTGGCGTGGGCGTTTAATCGATATCTATGTACGCCGCGTTTCCAACTACTAATTACGTATTCACGTCAAGTAATTCTACACGGGTCTTTATAAAAATAGATATAGATTTTTTGGTTACCTTCATTGTTATACTTTTACCTAGACAGACTTAAGATAATACGAAAGTCGGTTATTAGATCTGTTAAAACTAATACCACATATAACTTTATCATCATCAGCTCACTACACGTCGCCATCGAAAAGCTCGGAACCTACCCTATATTAAGGTTCGGGTTTATACGTGTAGTTGTATCTATGTTACTATTGTTATAGCGTACCGTTTTTATAAGAGAAGGGGGTAAACGAGCAGCGGAATGACATGGGCGACCATCTGCGCACATGGACATGTATAATAAGAGAGGAACCACAGATGCGTTACCGACCTTTGAAAAAGAGGTACGCTTGCTTCTTGAAGGACCCTAAGTCGTGCCTATATAAAGATTTTCTACATAAACGTCTTTTCAAATATTTAAATATAATTGTGAAAAAATTACCTGTTTTTATCTACTGTCTGAAAAGTTTGAATTAAAATATTACTTTCCTTTTTATTTAATTGAAAGAATACTGAAATTATATAGAATAATAACTTGTCAAAGTTATTGGTTTAGTAAAGTTTCTGAATTTAGAACATTTAACGAGAAGAGATTTTTAATTAATAAAAAAAAATGTATTTCAATTTGTAACAGAGTAAAGATGAAAATAATGATTAACAATTCAGATGTAAAACATAAGAATATTTACATATATTTGAAGAATCGCGTTGTGGCAACGCCGTCCCTGGTTGGGTGGTCAGTGCGCAGCCAGCGCCAAAGAGTTTGACATTCTTCGTTTCACTTTTTTGTTTTTTTATCCCATTTTATTGATTATCTCTCATACTATCCTCGTTTAAAAGTTATTGAAATTTATTTAAATAGCTCTGGGAGTTTATTAAATTCGACCTTTAACCGCAGACCTTAGCCTTTGCGAAGTAATCAACGCCTACATTCGTCAGTGACGCCTACGACTTATATTAGCCTTCAATAACAGAGTTCTGGAACAGCGGACGTATACGGGGAAATTCCTAACGAGAATATTAAACAGTGTGTGACCGATTTCCACGTAATAGGTTATGCAAATAGCTGCGTTGGCGACGTAATTGGAGATTGGACACGGTTTGATTGTCTCTGGTGCATTGATATGTTTCAACAACGAGGTCTGGATTCTTAGATGGATGTAAATTCTTAAACTATTAAAACTTTCGTGAGATATTTCACTATACTACTTATAAAACGGCTAAACTCACGTGCGAATCGGTGTCGACTAGTTTCGAGCCCATCGGGGGCTAGTCGGTACTGACACCGATTTACACGTAAGTTAAGCCGTTTTACAAGTAGTATGATGTAAATTCTCTCCTATTCGTTCTACAAATAGTAACTTTGACTATATATACTTCTTAGACTAATATATGAGTATTTTACTATATGCAATAGCGTGAATGGATTGACTGATGGATAATTATTATTACGTGTCTTTAAGGCGGCCTAAATGCTCTCAATGGAATTCGGCATATATGTAAAACATAGTCAAGTAAATTTATGTAGTAGGTTTTTTTAAACCTCGCGGTTAAAGTCTTCTGTGTTACTGGTTAAATTGTTAAAAGGTTTTTGATTCGTTACTTAACATTACGACTGTCTATGGAATGTTGATAACATCACATGAAGTAAATAATTTTATCATTTACACCCGTTAAAAAGTAAGTCAGTCAGATTAATTTGATTGTAGTTTGACAGATTTATTATACGAAATAGATAAAAGATAAAATGTTATAACATTTTTATTATTTATCTTCATAATGTTATTCATTTTGTAAACAATCTTGCCTCACACAACGTATTGTAAAAACCCGGACATGACTAACGTTACACAACGAGCTGATTACAACCAATTTATGTAATCAAATCGTCAATGACCGTGCTCTTGCCGTCGACTCGATCCCTTGGCCTTGCGGTGGGACATCACATCCGAAGCATTTTTTTCCGCATTTACCATCGAGAGTTTTCCGAAGAACTGTTTGGAACAATTCCTGCTGCCGAGTTCCGTCATCGGACGATACAACAGACCGCTAAGTACCATCCAAACCATCTTGATGGCTGGCATTACACAATTGTCCGGTTTTCGCACAACTTGCTGCCGCGCATTGGCGCGTTGTGGAATGGTCTGTCCTCTGCGGTATTTTCAAACCAATACGACTTACGGTCCTTCACTAGAAGCGAGCGTACCTCTTTCTCAAAGACTGGCAAGTCTATCGTTCCTCTAGTATTACAGATGTCTATGGGTGTCGTTGATCACCTTAGGGATCCTGCCGCTCGTTTAAGCCCTTGTCATATAAAAAATATTAAATTTATAATGTTTGAATGTAATAGCTAAAAAACGTCATATTCCTGAACACATTTTGTATTGCTTTTAAAATTATTTTTTTAATTCATGTCTGTTGACAAGTCCGCGTTTGTTCCGGGTGTTTTCCAAAACCGCTGTACTCATTTGACGGGACTTTTACTGATAGGTCACTGATGTAGGTAGGAGTAACTTAGGTTATTTAAAAAAAATCTATTTTGAAGAAATTGCGTGCAATCACTATTAACTTAATACTTTTTTTGTACAGAAAAGTTTTGTAAGGGAAAATAAAACCACGTTGTAAAGTAGTCGTCAAATATGTTTCATTCGCCAACAACTAGCATTACAATATCATCTCGATTATCACCAAACATTCCAATACCAACTTTATGGTCATCAACTTAAAGTCTACTTTACAACTCCGTGTGTGTCGAAGGGAACTTCTTCAGGACAGCATGATACAGATTGTAAAACGCATAAACAGATACGCTAATGATAACAAAGAGGGAGCCACCGAAGACGAAGGAGAGAAAGTTCCCGTCAATCATAGTCGTCCCCTGGAGGCTCCGCGCGTGACCTTGAAACAGGTCCTTAGTACCGGAACCAGTCGCTTTTCGTTCTTCCATCATCTTTTTCATTGAAGTCAATCTCTCTTTTAATTCATCTATTGATTCCAGCATGTCCTCGGACTCTGGAAATAAAAAAATGTTACTAACAAAATTGTAATTCAGACTTTTAAAGAAAACCTAACTAGTGATGTGTTGCCTGGTGACGTAATTTTTTTGTAGTTAAATTATAAATGTAAATTATATATTTTAAATGTTATCAGTGTTTAAAGTCTACATAAAAAAAAAAACAATTTTAATAAACACGTAAATTTGTAGACAGGACATTTTCTCCAATTAATATAACATTTAAAAAACTCAAATTATTATATATTTCCTATAAAGAGCTAACTTGAAATCAAAGCATTTAAATTAGTAGCTTTCACGAACGAAATAACACTCGCAGTTCACAGCGTTGAGAAGTTTCAAGTCACAAACTTAATTTGATTCTCGTATGCTTTAAACTAAGTGCCCGACCTCTCTTAACTTACGTCATTTAAGACGATGTTATAAATTTTCAAAATGTCTATTCAAGTTAAACATACATAAATTTATTAAAACACTATTCTACACTAAAAGAGAACTGTACAATTTTAATTGCAAAAAAAAGTAAATTTAACTGTACAGTTGGACTGTTCAGTTAAATCCGAAGGTGTGTAGCTGGCTTTAATTAAAAGCATCTAAAACAGCCTATCTCAAACGTTGCATAAGGTAAAGTTTAGACTATCAATATGCAAGCTTGTGTTCACACTGCAGTGCATTGCTGATAATATCATACAAAACCATATCTCATATCTCATATTTATATCTATATAATGTTAAAAAATATACAGTTCACAACGCACCATCGGGATTAAAAATATCTAATTTTATGTTAAAAAATCAACCGTAAATAAAGGAAATCATTACGATAAATAAGTATCAATCAAAGAAAAAGAATTCGAAGTATTTCGGTGAAACCAATTTGCAGACAAGTCAGTCACGGTGTAAGAGGGTCTGCGACAGAGATTGGCGTCTTTGCTACAGATTGGGAAACAACCCCCCCTCCCCCTACTCGTCAGTTCTGTCACTGACATTGATACCTGTGGTATTATTATTACTTCTACTAAATACTTGTGTTCATATCTCTTGCAAGTGGTTTCCATTCTCGATACACTTGTAAACACCATGTTTTTATCTCTCTCACTCATTTTAAATTAAATAGAGACAAAAATACTGTGTTTTAACACAACAGTTACAGCAGTGTTTTATTTCTAGAATACATTATTGTAGAATATAAATATTTATATAACGATTGATATAACAGATGTCGTCAATATATTTACATTTATGCATTTTTTTTATAATGTATAATTATTTTTTTAATTAAACATTATAAATTAAAAATCATAAAAAGAAGAGATCTAATTAAAAGTAATGAAAAAAAGTCAAGTAGCAATATTTCTTTCATTGAAATAATAAAGGATTCGCTTGTAGCTCGCGATTCCGTCCGCGCATTACAAAAATTCATTAGCATCCCATGTGTTTATTCAGGCTGTTCCACATCTATATTAAATTTCATCAAGATCCATACAGCCGTATCCATTCAAAAAAACATCCATGCAAATATCCAAACTATCGCATGTAAAATATTACTAAGTTATATAAAAAAACATCAAAATAATAAAGCGAATTATTTCTAAACAAGACGAAGTAGCAAGAAAATTAACCTCTTACTTTGTCCTGGTATCAAATAAAAGAAACCTTGAAATCAATTGGTAATTAACAAAAACAATGTAAACAATAAGAGATTGAAGAAGACTTACCTTGTGCTTCTCTTTCGGGGCTCATTTTCACTGATTATTTATAATATTTTTGCGGCAATGTTTTGCAAATGTTCCATAGAGCCTATCCCGCCATTGCCTGTCAAATAAGATGGCCGCCGCGCCTGCGCGCTGCCAGTCTGGAATACGCGGGAATTATTGATCCGGAGCCCGGGAATGCCTAGCTCGGTGGATGTCTAGATAGGTAGCTCACTCTTAGATATTGTAGCTGCCTCATTGTGTTCACCCTTTGTTATTAAAATGTATCTTTGTACTTTTAATTTTTTTTCTTTTCCGTTGAAATGGTTCTGTTATGAATATAATTTGTCTAAGATTTAGAATAAATGATAAGAAATATTTTGCATATGTTCTGGGCAGACTTTTTAAATCTTAACATTAAGATTTCCAACTAGTTTTCGGTCTTTTAAGTCCACAGCACATTTTCAGCTTTGACTGAACAGTCGAACTGGACAGTTTCAACTGTGCGTTTATAGCCAATGCTGAGAACTATGAAATGTAATTGGCAGTTCAACTTTTCCTATATACGCATTATACACAAACAGTCCGACTGTAAAATAAAAACTGAAGGTGGCATTATAATAATAAATTTTAAAGTAGGTACGATATTTGTTTCATTAGTATAAGGAAACAAATGAACACTTCAATACATAATTTTTAATATTCATTTATTATTCCAATATGAACTAGGTTATAGTATATAACAGTATACGTATATACAAAGTATATAACAAATCGAAATGTTAAACAGCATTTGCAACTATCCAGTCGGTGTACGAAGACACAGCAGTATTGACTCCGGGCGTGGTTTTATTGGCACATCCTTCACCAAATGCGACAATCCCTATTACAATGTTTTGAAAGAACGCCGGGCCACCAGAGTCGCCCCAGCAAGGGCCTTTGCCGCCGACGTCGATGAGGCCAGCACAGATCATGTTGGTAGTGACCACCCTGGGTGGGTCGCTAGCTTCATACCTTTCACGGCACAGATCATTATTGATAGAGAACACATTGACTTCTTGGAGTACGTCCGCGCGGTCGCCGGGTACCTGAGAGAACATCAAATATTATCAGGGTTAACAAAAATTGGTATTTATAGTTTTTTGTTATTTAGTCTGCAAAAACTTTCCTTAATAAATTAAACATTATTTGAGCTAGTTTAAGGCTTTTATCTGACTATAAAACCGGATCTAGGTAAAATAATATTTGTGTCTAAAAAGTAATCGATACAGTTTTAGTAATTAAATGTACTGAATTAGTAGTGTCCTGTTTCTTTATTCTATTCACATCAATCCATTTGAAATGAGCTCGGATATCAGGCTCGTTTGTAACAGTATTAATTAACGTACAAGTACCGTAAGCTGGAATTGATACTTACATCAGTCATTCCCCAACCGATATGAGTGATGGGCAAGTTATCAGGAGCGACAAATCCACTGGCCACGATAGTAGCCTGTTTGATAACGTCAGTGTACTCGAGTGGGCTCTCCAGGAAGAGCAAAGTCGCATCTCCGTCGTAGTCATTCAGGCCCCAGGTTGGATGGTTGAAAATAATATCGACTTGTCTAATGATACCGCCGATGTTGCGGTAAGAACTGCCCGCTCTGATGCGATAGCGCTGCTGCGATGTCGGACTGAAATGAATACCAAAGTAAATAAAAAAGTAGTAAATAAAAAATAAAACAAGTTCATTGTCTTGCCCTGCACGATGGATCACCGAGCCCGCAGGCAAAATTGTTATCACCGGTCGATATTGTATAATTTTGGTTTTGAAGACAGTTTTGTCCTGAAATTACTATGAATGGATACCTATAAATGCCTACGGAGTACAATAGTGAGTTGTATGAAACACTCTATCTATAAGTTATATATGTATAGTTCTGTGTATCCAGACATCACACAGAATATAACCATCCTTTAAATTATAATCAGTTCAGACAGTACAATGTGCTCTCCCACTCACCCCACGACAAAGCAATGTGCAGCTGACAGTATGGTTCTTCTCGTCAGCACGCTGCCGGCGCACATCTGCGAGAAGACGTTCAAACCAGTCAAGTGCTCCACTTGTACTATAATTGGATATTTCTCGACGGTTGTGTTTTCACCACCCACTATTCTGTTCGCCCCGGACGCGGACACCACCGCTGTAATGACAAAAACGGTTAATTTAAATCATTTTATAAAATTAAAGGTATTCTGAAGAACAATACTAGTGAGACGTCACCCAGTCATTTGGGTAACAAAGGGAACTTTTGTATTTTAATAGCAGAAAAACTTTCAACACATTTAACAAACCAAAGAGGCACAGGACAAGAATACCCGACGGCGACATTTTAGCTGACAGTGAAATATTAATTACTCGCTCCTTTTATATGTCTTTTATCTATATTATCTATGAATCGATGATTTATGACCACATATATATACATATATACTTAATGAAGATAATTCAAATCTTAATGTTAACCTGTGTTATATAGTAGTCATATTTTAAATATTCGACAGTTTCCTGTTCGTGTTAATAAAGTTATTAGACCACAATTTGTACTGTCGTGTATTGTAATTGATCGGTTTGGACTATCAGAAACTCTCGTCCATCGTAGTGGTCGCTCGTTAGACGAAATTCAAACATAATTTATAATCAAAGAAATGTTCGGTCCATCCATATCTATATTAATATATAAATCTCAAACTATCTTAAACTCGTTCTGTAGGAATAACAGGAGGCGAGCTTACTTCTTTCTCAAAGACCGGCAGCACATCTGGGGTTCTTCTGGTATTCAGATGTCTATGGGCGTCGATGGTCACTCTTGTGATCCCTCCGCTCGTTTGCCTCCTTCTCTGATACATAGAAAAATAAGGTTCCCAGTCGCGGCACAGATTTCAATACTTCATTTTGTAGATTCAAGCCGTAAACTTACGTCAGGTTTTAGGCTATTTATATCATACTATACACTTAGAGGGTGAGTAAAAAAAATACAGTTATTTAATAATTTATGCGTGTGATGCCGTGGAAAATTGCTAGTTTATGTAGCGATTAGAAATATTCGATAACGCCTTGTACGGTGGGCATCGAACATAAATTTTTCGTAAGAAACATTGATTATTTTTAATTTCTAATCCAACCTAAGTTTCGGTCTTTCAGCCCAAACTAGTTGTTAAAAACATTATGGGTTTTATCGGGAAATCTTAGTAAAATAACTGTAAATGCTTTTATAGTATATATTTATTGTTGACTATCAACTATTAAATACACATGTATAATCATATTTAAGGAAAAAAATCAAAACGGCATTTTCAAACAGCATTTTCCACTATCCAATTAGTATAAGACGACACAGCAACATTCACAGCTGGTTTAGTCTTGTTAGCACAGCCGTCACCCCAAGACACGACGCCGATGACAATGTTATCATAGAAGACAGGTCCTCCAGAGTCACCATAGCAAGGGCCTTTGCCACCGACATCAAGAATGCCCGTGCAGAACATGTTGTCGGTCACGAGCGAGTCAGTCACGTTTCCATATCGCTCGCGACATACGTCTATGTTGATTGACAGGACCCCGACTTCTAGAAGAATTGGGGCGCGGTTACCAGGATACTGAACAGAAATTAAAAAAAAACTTGAAACATCATTAAAATATGGATGCTATTCTTAAATCATAACTACTAAGTAAATAATTGTGTTCTTTCGTAAATTTATGTGCTCTAACATTTATAAAATAAGGTAATACTGTATAATTATTAAATTGTATGTATTACATATTGTATGTATTGTGTAGAAGTTGTGCTTAATTATTTAACTTAAAACTATCAAAAACCATTAGTAAGTATTTAACAAAGTGATCTGTTTATAATTTTTAGCCCGTAAAGTTTTACATATAGTTTTTGATAGTAAATCTACATTATTTACTTGTATAACGGCAATAAAATATGCGTTAAGATGTTAATATGTATGTACTTAAACCATTTGTCAATTATCAATACAAAAATTAATTGTTATTAAATCATTGTAAAAGATTTTGCTTATTGCGTCAATGGAGTACTACAGGGAAGCGATCTTAGCCCTAAGTATTTCTTTTAATAATAATTCTCGTTCGTGTCATGGCTTTTATGTCTTTAAAAATAATTTATAAATTATGAAAGGGTCCTAGTTACTTACTGAAATCATTCCCCAACCAATATGAGTGATTGGCCAGTTTTCTGGAACAGTGAAACCACCAGCCACAATAGCAGCCTGTTTTATCACATTGGAATAAACTAGCTCGGTTTCCAGGAAAAGCAGATTGATGTCACCATCAAAGCCGTTTTCACCATACGTCGGGTGGTTGAGGATGATGGCCACATCTCTTACTATACCACCGAAGCTGCGGTCAGCGCTGCCCGCTCTGATACGATACCTTTGAGTGGTGGTAGGCCTGAAATCCACATAAATAATCAATATAATGATAAAATAGAGGGTTGTTACACTAATCCTAACCAAGGCAACTATTTGATGAAGACTACGTTAATTAAATATATCTATATATATAAAAATTAATTGCTGTTCGTTAGTCTCGCTAAAACTCGAGAACCGCGGAACGGATTTATCGTATCTTGGTCTTGTAATGTTCGTAGAGGTCTATGGAAGGTTTAAAAGGTGAGAAAAACCTCCGTGACAGCCTTAAAAGTAGCCCTTTTCCATTTCCCACACAAACGTTTTTTTCCGAGGAGGATGTGTTTTTTTTGTACACACTAATATATTCAAAAATCTGTTTATTTATTGCCTTTAAGGCGAAACAGAGTTCGCGGAGTCAGCTAGTTATTTGATATTTGCATTATCCATTGTAATTTATCATCTTGTAGATAGATGGCGTTGTTATATTATCGGAATACTACGTCATCTATTTAAAAAAGGCCCGGTGTTATCATATGTATTACAGACAATACAGGTTAAGCTCCCTCCATTAATAAGAGATAAGAAGCTGAATTATGTTTAACGCAGTCTTTCAGTACCTCCTTGTTTCGCATTTTTCAAATAAATGAGATCGTAATACTCACCCGACCTCGAAGCAATGAGCGGCAGACAGTATGTGTCGCCTCGTGAGCACACTTCCGGCGCACATTTGCGAGAAGACGTTAAAATCTACTAAATGCTCCACCTGTACAATGACAGGGTATTTCTCGATCGTTGTCGGTTGGCCGCCCACTATGCGGCCCGTGTGGGCGGCAGAACATGACAACGCTGAAATCATAAACAATACGGAAAATGACGTATGTGAAAAAATTGTCCGTCCATTTTTTACCCTTCACTTTCTCCCATAATTCATTTTATTATACATTAAAGATTTTACTTGAATAACCAAAAGAAAAAAATACATTATAATGATGAAAAGGTTCTCTTGGTGTAGGTAGGTTGATGAAAAGTTGTGTAAATAAATGTATGTAAAAAAAGAACTTGGATTTGAAATCTATATTTTCTATTTATATCTCATAATAAAGGAAGATACAGACAAAAAATAAAGGTAGTTATAAAAAAAAAAATAAAGTAAAAAACATACCACATATACTAAAAATAAGTACTCCTAGTGGCAACATTTTTGCTGGTACTACATTATATGTTGGTACCTTATATATATATATATCATACTATTTTATCAATGTATCGATAATTCGCAATAAATCCTACAGTAAAGATTATTTTATACAACATTCGCTGAATAGTCATAAATTTAAAATCCTCCTGATAATAAAAAAAGCTATTTTTGAATGTCACGTACTCAGCGTGTGAACGGTTAACAATAACACATTTTTGGTATTAATAGTAGTGACCGAGGACTGAGGGGCTCTACTCTCCCCCCACTAAATCATCCCTGTGGTGCGGCACGGAATAACGTGTAGTACTCAGTGGTCAGAAGGGCGTAACTTTGTTAAAGGCGGTTGGGTCCTATGGACCCCGTGTCCTACTAACACCTAGTCATGGAGCGGGTCGATGGCTCCTCACACCGCCAGAACGGAAAGTACGCAAATATTGGTGACGAAGCGAACGTGCTGGAAAGTCTTATGCTGGCTTTTAAACTTCCGCATATAAAATGTTGTTACACAAGTCATCGTTATTAAAACAACAATTAAACGTAGAGTTGTTCTAATGTGTCATTGAAAGGAGCATTTAGAAAATACATAATTAGTCACATCCAAGTTTGAATTGTTTTCAGTTCGAGGTAGCTACAGGTGATGAGTTAAAACCACTTGACAGATGTCATTTGCACACTCTGTAAACCCTGCATTACACTTGATGAACGCATGATTTATTTATAATAAATTCATATCCCAGTGTAACTCAAACAGTAACAGTCTAAGGTACAACTGTTATGATCTCTGTCAGCGTGTACCTAAGAATGAGATAAACTTCATGTTTGATCTACTTCAAACCATAGAAAAAGTTTATTGAAGTAAAATATGTTAACAAAACCATACATAAATAGGACAAATGAAATTCTAACTGTTAATGTAAAATTTATTTACTTTTACTCCGCACTATTGAACATATTTATCAACATATAGTATTTTGATAATATAGGATCAATTAGACGGCAATCTCCAAGATCCAGTTGGTGTAGGAGCCGACGGAGGTGCTGACGTCGGGGTAGGTACCGTTGGCGCAAGTCTTGCCCCAGGAAGCGATACCGATGACTATGTTGTCGTAGATGAGAGGGCCACCTGCATCACCGAAGCAGGTACCGTCAGCAGCGCCGTCGAGGAAGCCGGCGCAGATCATGTTGGTGGTAACGGTGTGAGGGCGCGGCCAATTGAGGTAGCGGCGGGCGCACTCCGCGTTGTTGACTGTTCTTACTGTCACGTCAGTTAAGTATTCGGCGCGGCTACCGAAGAACTGTAACAGAGAAAACCGTAAGTGTGCATAGAACGACATAAAGAAGCCACATTTCAAAGCTGATACTCGAAACATGAATGAAACTGTAATGAAATTCAAAGTATCTGTAGTAGAAGTACTTACTGAAGGTCTGCCCCAACCAGCGTGAACAACTTGAAGATTGTCGGGGATGGCTGCGCCGTGACCGATAATGGTAGCTTGGCGAATTCTGTTGGAGTACACGACCGGAGTCGCCAGCCTAATGATGGCGATGTCGCCATCAAAGCCGTTCTCTCCGAAGGATGGGTGGTTTATGATACGCTCAACGTCGTGAACGGAGCCGCCGGTATTGCGGTAAGTAGTGCCGGCCCTGATACGACGGGTCTGAGGGCGCGCGGTACTGAAAAATATTACGAGCATTAATTAATACCCAGCCAATAAAATCCTAACAGTGATCCATTTTTTACTTAACTTTTTTTTAAAATTCTTTGGCACATTTAAAAACCAAAAGGCACATGACGGGGATCGAACCAGTCGAGTGCTCAATAACTGTGCCTCCGATGCTCTACTTTGGAACGATTTGAAGCAAAAGTTAAAAGGGTCTGCTAATAGCCTTCTAGTGAGAGCACGCTCCTAAAATTTATCTACATTATAAATCGATATAATATTATACTAAAATAAATAAAAAAATACTTACGACTCTCTGAAACAGGAAGCGGCGCTCAACAGGTATTTGGTGGTGAGGATGTTGCCGGCGCATCGCTGAGACCAAATGGCGAACGCTCTCCAGTTTTCCACTTGGACAACGAAAGGATGCGTTTCTATGGGCACGGGCTTGCCCCCCACGATGCGGTCGGCTTCGGTGGCTGAACACCAAGCGGCTACGGAAGATTTCATGCATGTATCAGTATGTCAATGCACCCAGCAAAGTGTTCTCTTAAGTTGAGTCTACTTGAATCAGTGACTCCATTTAGCCTTTATTATTAAGGATTTCTGATCTCGTGGTGGAGAGTTTGAATCCCGCAGTCCGAGTAGTCTATCTACTGGGAATATTGAGAAGAAATTATAGAGAAATATGTCTAAAATTAGGTAAAACTTTTCATAAAAAAAAACACCTCTCCTTGACCTTTCAAACCTTTTGTAAAGGGACATCCTCATAAAAGAGTATAATAGACTAGGATCCGAGCATCTTATTGGGGACGTACAGTGGGCTGATGATGTATGTTACCTTGTGAACTGAAGTTGGTGATTATTGTATGATGTTTTAAATGTTATGAATTGTAAAGTCTACTACTTATAAAAACGGCATTACTCACGTGTAAATCGGTGTCAGTACCGAGTAGTTTTGAGTCCACTATGGGTTCACTCGTAAGCGACGGGCCGCGACGCGCTATTGTACCAATGAACTCGAAATTAGACGGTACGCACACCGATTTACACGTGAGTTAAGCCGTAATAGGTAACATATTGAAATGTGTGACAAAAGTTTAAATAATTGAAGTGTAAACTCACCCAAGAAAAGAACAGCCCAAGCTAAGTTTGCCATGTTGTATTGAGTTTCCGCTACTGGATGATGCTGAGGAGGCATTGCTGACTTTTATACGATTGTTGTTATCGGATATGAGCATTATAGGTCTTAGCAGGTGTGTTACAAAGCACTATGGCATACATATTGAACACTAAAAATAAATGATAATAGTAACTAGGCGCTGATTAACTCGCACAAACAAATTCGGGTATTGAACTAAAATCAATGTTATTCTAAGAGGATGGCGAGGCAGTCAGCCAGGCACTGCAGCCTTAGCTTAAAACCTTAACTTGAAAGATATCTTGTTTACGAATTACGCCCGAATTTGGATAACTGTGCGACCACAAGTGTCATAGAAGTATACAATTTACTTTTAAATAAATGAGTAAATAATACGAATTAGAAAGAGCATTAATTGTTTTACTTTACTCTCATTTAGAGAAACAATAAAAAAAACAAGAGAAACTTATATTATAAAAAATTTAGTTGGCTAGGTTAATTTCATTTATTTTTTATAAATGGGAAAGTTTAGATGGATGGATGTTGATAGGCCACTTCAGAAAGAATGAACGGATATGCACAACATTTTTAAAGACTACAGTCTTGAATAATATAAATATTTTTTTGATTCTACACGAATGAAGTCGCGGGGGAGAGTTAGTAGTTGATATACAGAAATAATCACTATCTGTAATAATGATTATTACCAACATTCTAGAAAGCTAACCGCGATGAGGTTTCAACATTGTATCTAATCTATCTCTGCCGGTCTCAATAAAGTTGTATTATTTTACAGTAATTTCGCGGAAGTCTTCATCTGTGAACGTACTGTACGAGTTATTGTATTCAATCGTTCGATTTTCAAAATTTATATTTTTGTTTCAGAGTTAGTTTTTTTTAGTAAATTTAACAAACAACACATACGGAAGTTTAAGGAAGTAGACTTAACCATATCTTAAGATTAAAAAATGATAACATTCAACAGAACAGAACACATGTAACTAATCTTCGCATGATTTACATTGATATGCATTTAAATTATGAAATTTCGTTCAGCGTGGTCACTTCCAATTAAAGGGTAGACACCGAGCCCTTCGGTGGGGACGTCTAATGAACTGATGATGATGAAGATGATGAAGATTTAGCGCGGTTTTCACAAACGTTAAAAAACCTGTCAATTTAAATATATTTAGCAAGTATAAACGTTTAAAATTATAGTTACCAGTTATAATTCGTAGAGTGCCTTTAACCCTCGTATAGTCGCTCTTTGAGCCTTATCAGCGGGCTTAATTACCCGTTGGGTTGTAACGAAATTATAATTTACAGCAATGACAGACAGAATTGCTAAAAGGTACGACATTATTACGAAAAGTGAGATGGAAATTATTCAAGTTACAAAACATTTTAGAATTGTTTATATTTCGAACACTACAATAACCAACTATAATTATTTGCTGGAAAAGTTAAAAACAATTAAAATCGTTTGAGTTTATAATATAATAATAATAATAATAAATCATTAGGAGGCAGTAGTAGAAGTAAATTTCGAAAGTATCTTGGGTATTCCAAAGTTCAAGTTCGATGCATATAAATTGTTTTAACATAGAGAATCATCAGTCGCCATTGTGCTGTTTTGGATATGTTTACATTTCCTTACATACGTCCTGTATTGAAGGGGTGTTCCCCTAAATGTAGTGTAGTGTAAATAATTCGCGACTGTACCTTGAGTCGAGTGCTCGTACTTGAAGTGACAGACGATAGCGCAGTGGCAAGTGACTTGAGCTGATGTATGTTTACGACTGTCGAATGTAGATCGGACTAGAATACTTAAATAAAATAATTGTTATTTTAAAAATGTCGATGACCACGTTTATGACCCCGCCGCTCATTTGCCCCCTACTCTTATAATAAAAAAAATAACAATGTTTAATTAACATTAAGATATAGGTAATAAAATTCCTGGTTATATGTAATTTATAGTAAGGTACAGTATTGCCTGATATTGTACTTTAAAATTCGTTGTTCGTTCAAGCTATAAATATGGAAATTTAAAGTCATTTACATTTAATAAAGTACACGTTTTTGTAACGAAATGTGCAAGAATACCGCGACGAGAAATAAATGAGAAGCACTGGAAATAAACCTTAATGTTGAGTGCAATAAGGTTGGAAATTGTCTTCAATATCGGTGTCTGTTTTTCAGGGGGTATTAAAGCGTCAAATATCATGTAATTAAGAAGCCGTTGGATGCGCCTGTGCAGATGAATGTACTTGTAATGCGACTCTAAAATTTCTAACAGAACTTAGGGTTGTATCTGCTGTATTTTCATAACGGTATTTTTAAACCACCAGAATGATAAAAGGGCAGTGAGATTATAACTTTTTTGTTACGTACCTACAGAAAAAACAAAAGAAAGCTAAAAATTCAACAAAGTGAAAGTACGCCAAGTTTATTTCTTCATTTCATTTATAAATAATTTCACCTTATATTAAAAGAGAAAGTACTTAATTAGCTTTGATTAACATTAATTACAAAAAAGTTCTACTAAAAAAAAAAACTAAAACAGTTCTAAGCATTTAACTACCAAATGACGGTTATAAATCAGTCACAAGATATCGTACCGGTTGCTATCAGAGCAATTAAACGGCCCACACAATACGATCATTATTGTGATGTATTGGGATACGAAACTTTTTGGTTCTACACGAACATTACATTGACAGGGAAAGTTCTTCCGAAGATTTGTGTACGTCCAACTAAAAACAAAACAAAACCAAAGTTATTTTTTACTGATATTTGCAAAATTATTGATAACCAAAGACCGAACCATTTTGGGAAGCTCCGTCAGTTATTAAAAAAAAGTGTTTTTTTTATTATATGAAACGTATGAATAAATTAATCTAGGAAATAACAAAAAAATAAGTGTTTTCCATCTGTTAAGTAAGAAAAAAAAATTTTTTAGGCAAAATGATAGCGTGATTCAAATTCTACGAATAATGAACAACAAATACGCAATGTATCTTATTTATAAAGGGTCAAGTATTGTGAAAAAGAATACTAACTCTATTCGAATTTCCAGGCTGTCGCGTTTGAAAAGCAGCCAATACATCAAGCCCGTGTAAGCCTACGCTCCGAGTGGGTTTAGGTACAACACTATACAAGATGTAATCATTTGTTTCTGTTAGTTATCAGATTTATTTTAGTAACTTACCGTTATATCCAGATTAGATTAGAAATTATTACCTGAAACAAAAATAATTTATTACAATGTCTATAACATAGTAATTATAAAGGAACTATTTAATTAATAGAGTAACAAAAATTGCGTCAAAGCGCCATCTATCGATTTTAATCATCAACTTTTTAAAACAAACTAAACTACATAAATTTTATCTCATCGAAATTGATTAGGCTATTTGTCTAATTGAGAAACTCAATCGTTTTCATAGTAAACATTTGGCGACTGTCAAACTGGTTCATGTTTTAATGATCTTAAATAAAATAATCATAGAATATTAATTAAAGGCGCGTTGTTTAACCATCTATGTACGTAGCGCGACCTCGAACAATGGGTTGGTATCGTGCCTGCTCCCACGGTGTTGGTATGCAGAAAGTTTTATTAGAACTAATGAATATTTCCCGGTCGTAACGTGACTCAACAAGAATAGATGCGAAACAATGTAGTAAATGACACAAGACATCATTTGTTTATATGTTTATATGAATCTTTAGAAACGTAACTTCTACTTCGTAGATTGTCTACCTCGTTCATTAGTTAACAATCGTTATAACTTAGTTAGCAAGTTGATGATAGTAGTCTCTGATAGTAAAAGTCTCTACTACCATCGATTCTGCGTTATCGCGACTCAAAAATTTTTGCACTCTTCTATATCCAGCGGTATTTGGGCTTCTCGGCGTTGACTTGTAAAGAATTGGAGATGTTGGGAGTTTTAAGTACGGCGTACTAATTTTTCTCTGTAACCTTGCTTTTGCTGATTTCCCGATGGCCTTAATTGTAAGACTAAATATCCATACGATATTGTAATGTAAAGCAAAAGCATCTCAAGGAAAATATACTTCGAGTAGGTTACAGTGGTTCGAAAGTTTTGCTATAAAACAAAAATAACATTATCGATAAGCTAATAATCACTCGGTTACATACAGTCTGGTCCGGCCAACACGCCGGTGGCATTAGTCTAATGAGTTTAAACAAGGTAATCGTTACAATAATAACAGCATACATTGATAATGATTCAATTTCTCTCGCATTAACTGCTTGATAACTTGTTATGTAAACTTGGATGCGGATTACTAATTTATATTCTTTATTAAACACTGAACAGTTAAACAGAATATTTACCTTTTTGAGATATATTACAATTGATATTTTGACGTAAAGGCTTCGTTATTTCGAGTTAATAAATAACTTAGAAAAGATACAAGTCTACACCAGACATTAGTATATGATCTCAGCAACTGCGGTATAGATTTGAATAATTCTTTTTGTATAAACAAACCCTAATTTTATGCTATACGTTAGACTCTATTAAACTTGGAAAGTAAGTAAATTAGAAAAAAACGTTTATGCCAAAATTTCATGCGCGTAGAGCTTATTCAATTTGTACCACGTCAGAAAAAGTTTTTTTAGCTTATATTTTATGACCATTTACAAGTTTTATATAATTTAAATAATCAACAAGGTAAATAACAATATAAGACAACAATATTAATGAAAATGATACAAGCAATTAATTGTTAAATAAATTATTTCTTCGTTGTTAAACGAGAGTCGTAAATTTTATGCAGAGTACGGTAAGTAGGTAAGTAAACAGAGAGGGTTGTGTCGGGTTGTAATTCAGTACCGTAAAACGACCGTAAGCAACTTTGTAAAAACTTCCCTGTACTATAAAAGTACATTTCCTTTCGCGGTAAAACATCTTATCGTTTTCCGGATAGCTATCTTAGATCAGATGCACCTAAAGCCTAATGGTTATGGGTACAGTTTTCCGATCACATGGTCGAGAGTTCGAATCCCGGTTGCGCTATTGTAAACCATATCCTAACACAAGCTTAGAGTTTGAGTGGTAAAAGAAATATTAGTGAACTAACACAAATCTGTTACTTTAAAAAAGATGCGTATACAACGCGTGCTATCGTCCTATATCCTAGTCGAGATAGAATGGAATGAATATAAATTTATTCGGCAGTGAATTATCCTTGGGGCTATCAACTTTGTCAAAACATCAACGAGTCGTGATTGATACAATTTGTAAACAGACGGATATTATGCAATGACATTTGTTTATCGATTTATTCATTATGCGGGTTATTGTAATAATTTTATATTTAAAATACATCCGATATAAGGACTCGCATATTACAGAATGACACTGAGGTAATGTTGTAAATTTAATTTAACGGTAAATAAAAAAATATTTTCGTTGTCAAAATATATAATAATTTCAATATAATACAAAGTACTGGGTACAGACGTTTAGGCGCCACGCTATACGACATTAATCCGCGTCTCTGCGGGTGATTCACGCAATCGATCTGCCGGCGACACCGCGCAAACAAACTCGTAACCAAATATTAGACTACGCACGGTTTAATTGACACGAACTGTTGACGTAATCACACGTTTTTCCTTTGTACAACTCACCGTAGTGATCCTTGCTTTGTATGTTTTTATACTAGACAACGCGTCTGTGCATGGCAGAAAATTTATTCATCATCAGTTCATTATATTTTAGAAAATTAGTACACAATGCCGATCTTCCACAGCTTAGCCTAGCTTCCTAGCAACGTGTTGGTTTCATGCCTTACATTGTAATGTAAGATATTTTGTTACAAGCAACATTCTATGTTTAAAAGTATTACGTATTTTTATTTAAATCTTTCGTTTTCTCGCCGTATCCAATATGCTCGCTGTTTGAACTCAATTTTATAACAGACTCCATTACAGTGACTTGAAATATCGGAACAAACAACGTCTTGCTGCGAGCGAACTAAAAGCTTTGATCTGTTTGTGAAATAAACCCCTTTAACTTCGCCTCCTTGTATTTTAAAGAGTTCTTAGCAATACTTTTGAAAGTCAACGAAATATACATTAAGAGACCGATATAATAGCACTATTTTTATACTTGATTTTTTTCATGTGCTTTGCAAATCTGTGCTTTATATTATCAACTTTGTTTGTGTTTATTCTGTACAACAATGAGAAGTAGTCCAAATAAGTGGAATGTGTATTTATTTTTATTATACACATGTATTTAAATTGTAAACTACTTTCGTGAAACAAGAAACAAATCCAGTGTCATCAATTTAAGATCATCATCATCATCATATCAGCCACATGTCGCCCACTGCTGAGCGTAGGCCTCCCCCAAAGATCGCCACGACGATCGGT
>JAODUI010000010.1:446671-468409 GCA_027563995.1 Papilio gigon | reverse complement strand
GTGTGAAGTCAACCAACACGCACTGGGCCAGCGTGGTCGACTATGGCCTAGTCACCCCTAATAATAGGGTAGGCTCTGAGCCCCTCGGTGGGGACATATAGTGAGCTGATGATGATGATATTCTAGGAAATTCTAGAATCGTATTGTTTTTTTTTAACTGTATGTTACTAATTGCATCATAAAATGTCTTCCGATGTGCACTAATCTTTTTATCGTGAATATTTTATTGAAGCGGGCAAATGTCGATAATCTTTATATAGGTATAGAATTATTATTGTATTAACTCATTTTGCTTTGATATTAAATTTAGATTCAAAATACGAGTAGGTCATAGTTGTTGTAGGTTTGACATTTTTTTATTTATATTGCATTTGCAATGCATTGTAGAGGACGCTATATTTATGTACTTAGTGTAAGAAAACCAAAAGACCGAAACGAAAAAGAGGAAATACAGCGATAAACATTTCACACGGTGAATGAATGAAATTAATGAAATTAATTTGATGAGTTAATGAGTTGATACAATGGCCGTACATATAAATACTAAGTAATTATCTTAGTAATAATTTTAGATTTTTAACCATTAATTTCGCTTGTTTTTTCAATGTTTATATTGGTTCCTCCTCGCCAGTATCTGATCTGAAAATGCCTGGTTTTATTAGAACAAGGTATTCACGTTACATAAGCTTTTAAGTAAAAATTTGATTTTCACAAATACGTTTTCTTAATTTAAATAAATTATACTTTTATATTTTGTATCAAAATAAGCGTTTAATTTATAAAAAAATATACCTCTCTATCTCTTTCTCAAAGGACTTCAATGTATCTCTCCTCTAGTGTTGCGGATGTCCATTGGCGTCGAGGACCACCTCTGTGATCCCGCCGCTCGTTTGCCCCCTTCTACTATAGAAAAAAGCCTAGAAACAATTCCACTAAAACACTCTTACATTTAATTACCTCGATTCTTTCTAAATATTATGTTATTTTTGTTACATAAAAATATTATCACTTTGGTCATTTCGAAGTAAAAATTTTGTTATTAATGTTTTCTAGTTACATCGTCCTCTATTGGCGTACTGCGGAACTACATCGAATTCTTTGGACAAATGCCTACTGATTGTAAAATTTGAATATAGATGGCGCTTAACAATGATTCTCTGACACTTGTGTTATTTATTTGAAGAAAGAAAGAAGTTTATTTATTGCCACACAAAAAACACGTAAAACATTAGAATAACAAAAAAAGATGAAATGTGTGGCAAAAGTAGCCAACTCAGCATCTGCAGGGACGACCCTGCGCCGGTTTTCAGCTGGCTCCTTTTAGCTTCGCCCCAAAACAAAATAAGGCACAGTGACAATTTTTTAGATACACTAAGGTGATACAATTTACATGGTAACAGAACAAGTACAGTTTGATAAAATGTAGATAGTATTATTCATCGGTAGTTGAGTTACGTTCAATATCAAGAAAGTAAAAGTGCTTTTTGTGTCTTTCTTTTCCTCGTTGACACTTTTAAAGAATTAATCATCGTTGTTCATTAGTTCTCTTATCTCTTAAAAAAGTTTTAATAATTTTATTCAACGATGTATCATATAAAAATTGATTTTAGCAGAAAAGAAGGCTACCGAGAATCGAGAACTGCGGACACCGTACCGGATATGAAGTGTTACAGGTGATTGTTTTGTAGTAGGTTTCATATGAGGTTCATTCTTAAATTTACAGTTATTATGGGTAAAAGGATTAATCAAACTAATTCGAATGTTAAATCAGAATTTATTTGAATAACTAATAATTAAAGTCAACCATGACTGATGTTATCTCAACTCTACTCTCACGTGGCGGTCCCAATAATCCAGTCAGTGTAAGGACCGACGGCGGTGCTGACACCGGGGAAGGTGGCATTTGCGCAGCCTTCGCCCCAGGACACGACGCCGACGATGATCTGCCCAAAGTACAGAGGACCTCCGGAGTCCCCTTGGCAAGCATCACGGCCTCCGATATCGAGGAGACCCGCACAGATCATGTTAGGGGTGACAATGTCACGACGCGGGCTGTTCAGGTATCGCTCCCGACAGACATCGTTGTTGACAGTGTAGATTGTGGTGTCGAGGAGAATGCTTGACGACGTCCCGCCTTGCTGTGAATTAATTAGATGTTTTAATTACGTTAACATTTATGTGGTGTTTGTTGTTTAGTCTATTTCGCGACTTATTTATTATAAATGTAAAATAACTTTTACGGTTAGAGAATACGGATTATTAAGATTTTTTTATACTCCAAACTACTTGGTGGACCTCTCTTTTAACGCCATTATTTTAATTACAGTGTATACTAACCGTCGTGGTGCCCCATCCGGCATGAACAACCGGAACATTGTCCGGCACCTGTGTGCCTTGAGCGACGATTGTGCCTTGCTGCACGACAGGCGAGTAGACCAAGGCTGTCCGCAGGCGCACCACGGAGATATCTCCGTCCATGCCCAGCAAGCCGTAGCTCGGGTGATTGAACTCCCGCTCAACATACACTATGGATCCGCCAAAGTTCCTGTCGGCGGTACCAGCCCTGATGCGACGACGGGAGGGTTCGTACAAGCTGAAATCAACAATTCACCCGTTCGGAATCAATAGCCCTATATAACAATCCTTTTCAAAAGCTACGCTATGTTATTTCATATTTCAAGTGTTTCTAATTAAATACTAGTCACTCACAATCCATCAAAGCAATGTGCAGCGGACAGGAGGTATCTGGACGTGAGGATGTTGGCGCCGCAGGTCTGCGACCAGGTGCCCGTGAACACGCCAAGCCCATCGACTTGCACGAGAGAAGGGTACTTTTCTATGGGCGCAGGCTGACCGCCTACAATACGACCGCCATTGGCCACCGCAATGCCTAGAGAGATAGAAAGGAAAAAATCATAAAGTAATCTGAGTTATAGCCATCGTTCGTGTCATAGGTTTCTATGGTCGAAGCGCAATGAGTTGATTTACTTAGATAAAAGAAGAATAAGATGACAGGACATCACGTAATGCATTGTAGCCGAGTAATAAGGAAGTATTCAGGACTGTAATAAAATAAAATTTTATCCATTCAACCATTACAAAGGTCGCAATCAGTTTTTTTTTTAATTGTTAGTTTTATTAATTGTGTCGTATTCATATGCCAGGAGACAGTATCTGTTTTTTTATTATTTGATTATTATTATCGTTTAATCTGCATCCTACATTAATATTGATAGATAAAAAGCAATAAATGACATATAAAGCTTTATACAAGGATTTAGATATCAAATAATTTGGACGACAAAGTCTTGAAGAAAAGTAAAATTTTGAAATTGCCTGATTAAAATTTCGAAAAACAATATCTAATCCTCTTTGAACTAGTGTCACGATCGTTTCAAATCAAGTACGATTCAACTCTTATACTGTCATCACTCTCGTTCTCTTTAAAAAAAACAAAGACAACTGCTATTTTGTACAAGAATTTGTATTGAGCACAATTAATCATCAAGCTATATCTAATTGCTTTAACTGCAGGATATAGTAACGTTAGCTTTCTGATGTACTGATGATTGGGTCTAGCAATGCCAGAAGCAAAGGAATCTAGTAATTCTTTCTTTTTCATAAGAATATGGGCATACGGCCTTTAGGACCCTTATTGTAAATAGATCACCGACTTTCAAGGACATCCGCAATTTCAGAGAAATGAAATCAAACCAAAATGGTAAATTTATCGAAAGACTTATATTTACCTGCGAGTAGTAACACGGACAAAGCCAGAGGAGACGCCATGGTCTAGCTTCAGTAGCCACGTCGACAAGATACGTTTTTTTTTATCGATGCTAACAATTTATAGTACAATTTATCAGATGCAATAAAACTATCGAGTCGGTAATCCTGACAATAAATTCAGTCTGATTATGATATCATACATTCACAACTATTTAGTAATCGCAATGATTATGGAAACACCAAAAGACACTAGGAATACGATATCCTAAAAGCAACGTTGATCAAATATTCCTTACAATCTACATAAACAAAGACGATTCTTTTGATTGGAATAGATTTAACTGTTTCTCCTTTACGTTGCGTGAAGGAACTAAATACGATGATAGAGTCCTCAACAATCAAGTCATTAACAAATACGATGCCTTGGTCACTATGGATAATCAATAAGGAAAGGAGGAGAGTAAAGATGCCTAAATTAACTTGTCATTTTACGCCAAAAGTTATAATAATACCAAAGGCTCCTTTATTGAGTCACAAGTCTACTTTCATATTTATATCGCCGTCGCCACAATCCAGTCGGTGTAAGATGCGATCGATGCGACAACTCCAGGATAGGTGCCATTACCGCAACCGATTCCAAAGGAGATGACACCAATGAGGATCTGGTCGAAGTACATCGGCCCACCGGAGTCTCCGTTACAAGCATCCCGACCGCCCACGTCCAGAAGACCAGCACAGATCATGTTTTCGGTGACAATGAATGGGAAGGGACTTTCCTCATAGCGTTGCGCGCACACTTCGCGGTTGACGGTGAAAACAGTTGTTTCTAGCAGGACGTCAGAAGATGGACCGTTTTCCTATAAGAAGGTATAATACAATGTCAATTAAGTAGTAATGCAAATAAATAGTAAATACAATGTCATTGAATCATATTATAAGATGAACACATGTTTACAGTAGTGTGCTCTAAAGTTGCCAAGTAAATCGAATAGAGAATATCATTTTACTAACCCATATAGCACCCCATCCGGCGTATACGACGGGCATATTATCTGGTATTTGCGATCCCTGTGCGACGATGGTGGCTTGTTGGATGGCAGGGGAGTAGACCAGAGCAGACTGCAGACGCACCACGGTGATGTCACCGTCCATATCCAGCAGACCGAAGCTGGGGTGGTTGTAGACCCTTTCCACATAGACTACCATGCCGCTGACGTTCTTTTGCGCTGTTCCCGCCCTGATGCGGCGTTTAGACGGATCAAAAAAACTGAAAAAAAGTACTAATTACCTTTTAGAAAAAGAATAGCAAAAATGGAAATCGACAGAATAACCAACTTTATGTTTTTTAATCAGATATATATACTTAGTGATTAAAATAAAACTAGATGGCATTATTTTTAATTTATAGTAGGATTTGTTATTTTGTAATACACGGTAAATTTATCATTAAGTGCGCATCATATTAAAATCACTTAATATAATACGAACATTCCATCGAAGCAGTGTGCGGCAGAGAGGACGTATCTGGTGGTCAGTATGCTAGCGCCGCACCAATCTCCCCAGACGCCGCTGTTGCTGAGAGCATTCACCTGCACTATAGAGGGGTAGCGTTCGATGGCGGCCGGCTGCCCGCCCACGATACGACCGCACTTGGCTATCGCGAGCGCTGGAAACGAAAATTTTCACATTAAACTAAAAAAATCACAAGTTCAGGGAACGGAATTCCGATCGACCGACGATTCGAATCTCGCTATTCTATTATTGTATACCATATCACAAGCCTAGCTCAGATGGTATGGTATTAAAAATGTTAGCAAAGTATCAAAAATGTTTATTTGTTCGTCAGTAAAAAGTATTTGACGTACTTAATTTTGTCTCGTCAATTAAAAACGAATAAATACTAAGGTGTCACCATTTCCTCGCAAACTCATTGCTTGTAAATATGCAAAAAAATATTTCCTTATATAACTGAATGTGTTTTTTCAAACATATAATACGAACATAGTTATAACCGCGAAATATATAACGAGGTTTCAATTCAAAAACTTTGACCTTATTCTGATTGTTCATACCATTCTAAGTCGATCTAATCGAATTAATCGATTCTAAGTTGGAAGTCGTTGGATGCGGAAGGCGGAGGACCGCATCCTGTGGAAGGCATTGGGAAAGGCCTATGTCCAACAGTGGGCAGACAAAGGCTGTTGATGATGATGATGATGATACCATTCCAAATGACACTTTTTCGTTACGTTTATTATAACAATACTGAAAATTAGTAAAGTACCTGCCACTAACAAAACAAATAAAACCTCTTTAGCCGCCATTGTCAATATTGTCGCGTCCCAAGAGCAGTGCAGTCAATTTATAGCAATACTTCTTATTCTCTAGTAACAATTAATGTTAATCTCTGCAATTCTTTTATTATTTGATTAACAAATGATAATTTTTTATTCAATAAAACTGTTTCCTGTCTTAGCCATATATATAAAACACTAATTATAAAGTCGCCGTATAGCATATCGATATCAAGCGGTAACAGCCTAATGGTTAAGAGTATGGATTTCCGATCACGTGTTCGAGAGTTCAAATCTCGCCATTCGACTATTGTCGTGAATCATATCCCAACAAGCCTAGACCTAAGGTGGAGTGATAAAAGAAATATTAGTGAATTAACAAAAATGTTATAATTTAAAAAAAAAAGTTAAATAAGTTTAGTGATTTTAGAATTTTAAATTAGATTATATCGCGACCAAGATAAGATCGCAGGTAAATTTAGTACAACATTAAATAGATTACATGAATATGCTGCTGTCGGAAATGCTGCGCCGGAAATAACTTGGTGTTAGTCATTTCAATTTTTGGCCCAATATTTTATGTTCGTACCTCAAGATGATGGACCGCATAATATGGAAGGTATCGAGGAATCATGTCCGGAGTTGGGCAGACAGAGGCTGATGATGGTGATGATACCTCAAGACTTACATGACCATCATCGTCATCTCCGTGTCTTTATCTCACTCACGTAGGTTTCGCACACCAACCTTTTTTTTGGCTTAATTAAATCAAAGCTGGCCCCCTGCCTGTTTCCCTTTCCTCCGACTTTATCCAAGTGGTGGTTGAATTTAAAAACTAACAAAACAGAGGTTTCCAATTTTTTTGTTTTGATAAGTGTGTATGGAAATTTACTTCTAATTCCCTTGGCTTGCTCAATAAAAAGTTGACAAACGACTTTATGAATCTTCTGTTGCTACTTCTATCTTCTGTGTGCAAGTAGGTTTTCTTTCTTTATTAAATTTATTTGCTAAAAAAAAAAGGAATTAATGACATCATGGCGTACGTCGCTTCTCCTCCCGGCCGCCGCCGCCACTGTTGTAGGGCTGAAGCAAGATGAGAACACGCTAATATGACTATTGGCGAATTAAGTATCAAGGAGTAAACTACGTTATAGATAGTTAGCGTCCGGTAAACAGGAAGAAACAGATTAATCTACTATCATATCTGTAGATATGGTGCCAGGACTCCCTGTAGGTTAGAAGCGTGAGTTGCGTTTTTGTTGGTTTTGTAGATAAGGTATACACGCAAACATATTTTAATACACGTATTAGAGGAGATTAGATCAACATGCTACTGGCCATTCCGGAAATGAATCGATAAAAAGTTGATATAACTTTTGTCTTGTATTTCCGTACGGCCTGATCCGCATCCCGTAAGACGAAGACTGATTTAAAGATTTGATTTTGACAATGTAAACCTTTCTTGCCTGCTGTTTATTGACTTGTAATTTTTATCTCTTTCTAGTATAACGATTTTTCTTTTCGAGTTACTCGTCCCCTAATACAAATAACAAATTTAATACCACGAGAAATAAATGGAAGGCAAAAGTTTGGAAATTAGAAAGGAACGAACATAATGATGAAGAAAGAGCTGATTCAGTTTTAAAACTACATTCTATACGACTGTTTGCAATGTTTCGTTAGGGGGAATAAAAAATAAGTTGACATTGACATTACAGTTCAACATATCCTTTAATAATTGTAATTATGCAACAATCCTTAAATAGCCGTTGCTACAATCCAGCCGGTGTAAGAGGCAACCGCGGAGTTGACTCCAGGGAAGGTGGCGTTGGCGCAGCCCTCACCGAAGGAGACAATACCCACTATAATCTGGCCGTAGTACAGTGGCCCACCAGAGTCCCCTTGGCACGCGTCCTTACCGCCGACATCAAGGAGACCAGCGCAAATCATGTTTTCGGTAACGATGTCTTGGCGTGGAGAGTTCTTGTATCGTTCCGTGCACACCTTGTTGTTAACCGTATACACTGTCGTGTCCAGCAGAACATCGGAGGATGGACCGTTAGACTATGAAACCACGTAAAGAATATTGTTTAGTACAGTTTCCGCATCGACAAAGAACATTAAAATGACAGTACTGGCATGGTACGGTTATTGTTTGAACGCTCACTGCTAAAGACATATGGCAGCATACTTACCCACATAGAACCCCATCCGGCGTAAACAACGGGAACATTATCCGGTATTTGAGAACCCTGGGCGACGATGGTGGCCTGCTGGATGACAGGGGAGTAGATCAACGCCGACTGCAGCCGCACAACTGTGATATCGCCATCCATGCCCAAGCGACCGTAGCTGGGATGGTTGAACTCCCTCTCCACGTAGACTACCATGCCTCCGACGTGCTTCTCCGCCGTACCTGCCCTGATGCGTCGTCTAGAGGGCGCGTACAGGCTACAAACATACTTCTGTCGGTCAAAACTTTTACGGTTTTTGTACATTCAGAGTGCAAAGGTATTGTACAAACTCCATGTTAAAAGGTGCATCTTATGTAGTATCAATGTGTATGTGAGATCAGAATGTTAAGGTTTTTTGCACTACTCCTCTATGATATAGCAAATAAAGACAGAATGCACTAAAGAATAATAGTGTGGTGTTCACTTTATAATCTGGTAACGTTTTAATATTCCTAACGCTTGACTTGACTCTGTGCCAGTGAGGCTAGGGCCTAGTCGCCCTAATTTAGGGTGGTACCGAGCTCAGTGAGGACTTATTGAAGATACATACAATCCATGGAAGCAATGTGCGGCAGAAAGGATATATCTAGTAGTAAGAATGTTGGCTCCGCAGAATTCAACCCAAGTGTTGGCGATGCTGAGGGCGTTCACTTGGACCAAGGAGGGATACCGCTCGATGGGGGCCGGCTGACCGCCCACGATACGACTGCCCTCGGCGAAGATCGCAATGCCTGGATACAAATACGTAATTTTTTTCTAACTAACTTTTTTTAACTGCACATATGAATTTAGAAGATATATGGGTGTTTGAACCGCGCGAAACGCAAGTCCGTGGTCTCTGTCTACACCTCTGGGTAACGAGCAAGAGTACATAGAACAAATGTTGTTAAAAAACAAACGATTATCTTTTATTATTATTAAAATATTATATAAATACCTGCGAGTAACAACAACAATAAAAATGCCTGAGGCGACCCCATAGTTGACATCTAACCACCACGATCTATTGAATTATAGACAGTTGCAAACCATTTATACCTGATTTTTCATTATCACCTCCAAATCTATGTAAACAGTAATCCTACTGTTAGGTTTTTACTTATTAGCAATTGATAGTCTTACGTAGAACATCCAATCATGATTATTCCAAACGGAAAGATGTAATAAATCACTTCAATATCCGATTACATTATTCGTGAAAATAGATTACAATGTAATGTGATTCGATCGGAAATTAATTAATCAAAATATGTGAAATTTACTGGTCGAAGTGTACCAGCGTCTTGGTAATGGCCAGTTGCTTTGCTTGATGCTTTCTTGGCGGAATAGTTCCGTGAGGCACCATTCAGCAAATCAAAGAAACAGTCAACACAGGTGGCGACACTCACAACCTAGATCACTTGACATTTACTGCGATATGACTGATCTTTAGAGTGCATTCCATTACATAAATTAGAATACATAGATGTTTAACGTATAGAGTGGTCGATTCATCTAATATAATTACTTCTTAACATAAATATGTGTGGTATAAACGTGTAACTAATTATGGAAGTATTGGAATAACTTAACACAATACAAATGTAAGCATAGCGTTGTTCTTTATGACCAGAAACACTCTTTTTGCACCAAAATGCTTGTAGAGGTATTAACTTGGAAATAAACAAAAAATTCAACAAAATCAGACGAATTACAAGACCCTGTTGATATGAAAAATTACTATGTCCATAATGAAAAGGCAAGAATATTGTCAGTTATTACTTCCCTCCGGAACCCCTCGAGCCTACTAATTAGTGTTTTATTTTTCACCTTATGTAAACTAACGTTGGCACTGTTACGATAGATTAGAGGTTAAACTTTACTGAACTCACTATACTGGACTATAATTATAATAACAACACACATGACCATCGGCTAGAGGTATTATCTCTATGCTCGTCAGCAATCCAAGAGTGACATCCCTATCGCATCTGCGTTTCATAATCAAAGTCAAAAGGCAACCATATCCATATACTTTCTGTACTAATCCTGCATTTTCGCTATACCGGAAATGAGGGTGATAAAACATTACAGATTTTTCTTAATTCACCAATCTTGTTACCATTCCAGGTATCGTTGAAAACTCAATAGTGGAATGGTGGGATTGGAACCTACGACCCCTAGACATGTAGTCCGTACCCTTAACCATTATTTAAAACTCACCTTTAAATAATATAAATATGACAATCTCTATATTATTTATCGTCTGAGTTGAGTCGGCGCCTCGCGTCCGTCATATAAGATACCAACTAATTACGCCCGCAGCGCACTGATCGGCCGTCAGCCGCGCCCTCGCCATTATTTATGTGGAGGCTAATAAGCCAGGTGACCGGCGCGTCACTCGTTAAATTAGATGGCGAGGTATGCTCGCGATGCGTTTGATCCGAAGCATACCTGACGCATGCCGCATATGCACGCACGTGGGAGGAAGCTCCTCGCATAAGGATACGGCGGTGCATAATCCTGTATTTATGTCATTAATCGTCTTGAGTATTTTGTTCGTTTTATTAAGTTCAATGAACTCACTCTATTAGCGTTATATTAGTGTAGCGTTTAGTAATGAGTCTAGGTATCAGTATAGATTATTCGTATTAAATCTACACTAAAACTGTCCCTCAGCCCTCGTCTGCCCACTGCTGGACATATGCCCTTTCCAATGCCTTCCACTTGACTTACAATTTGTATGAAACACTACATCTATATGTTCTACGTCTAAGAGATGTTCTGTTTAATGTGGGCTAAAGATGTGTGTCATATTGACACACTTACAACTGTGATAGTTCAATCATTAATATTGATGTATCACAATCTGTGATCATTAATTTATAGGCACTTTGTATCAGTGGCGGGCTCTGCGGAGTGGATTGTTGGCGGTGGCGGGCGGCGGCAGGTGGCGCTGGCGCCGTCTGCTGACTGCGCCGACATCGATCAAGACGATGGCCGATTTATTCGCATCTTACGAACGCATAAAGTACACAAATTGAATTGGCCGCTCGACTGCGCCTCGAGATAACGAGTGCTTCCGTAATTCAGTCGTAATGTTTACACGTGCAGGAAGTATACGCTTACGTAGCTTTTTATACGACAAAAACTGGAAAGGGGCAGTTCAAGTAGTACGGAAGCACTATAGGGGTTGATGGTTGATTACGTCAGCAGTAGTATTAACTTTTAACACGTATCGGTAACCTACACATTTTCTATGCTTGAAACTAACGATAACGAATTATAATTTCTGCTCATGAATCGTTAAAAAATTAGATTATATTAATAGAAACATTCACGTACCAATGTTTGCGTGATGATTAAGTGAAGTGAGGGGAGGGGGGGGGTGGTAAATAACTGTAATAAGTCTGCTTACGTAATATTTGAACAGCCTCTAAGTGAAGTCTACCAAAGGTGTATGAAATGTGTGCAATTTAAGAGCTGCGCCGGTCACCGACACGGATCAGCCAGTAACTGACTTCGATCTTTCTAAAAAAATGAAAGTCAGAGAATAACAAGCTGCCTACATTCATTGTTTATTAGTCATTCAGTTGTTTAACGGTAACTCTGGATATATGAGGCATAAGACAGTGCACAGTGCGCAGCAAAAAGCGTGGCGCACGCGCCGGCGCCTGTGAATGCCACTTAATTGTATGAGAGTACAGTCATTGGAGAAAGTGTTAAGAATCTAATAGGAAGTTAGTGACTCCAGTTATAATTTGAATGAATATTTGAGAACTTTTTTTACAAATTTGCATGTTAAAGAAACATTTTTCAAAACTGTATGGCTATAAAATTTTCATTCAATTGTTTGCCTTGAATGAATCTATATTTGGTTAAGAACTAAACGTTGGATGCATTACTTCGATGAGTGATCAAGAGACTCATAGGGTACGTAACCTGTGACGGTATGTGTCGACTTGTTCACGCGACTATACCGCTAAGGCAGCAAGCGACGCCGCGCCACATTGCAAGTTAATTGCGGGCTCTTTCTGGGAAGCATCGCCAATCGCAATACATTCGATTGTACCAACTAACCAAGAATAATTCAGGCTGTTAGTTTTCCAAGTAATGTCCTAATTATATACAACTATCTCGTTCAATGAGGGTAGACAGAGCTCTTTGCTAGATCAAGTTTTGTAGGTATGGAGTTTTTTTTATTAATGTTATTGAAACTTCCAGTCTCTTGGAGCGTACGTTTTGCGGATATATTTATTGTTATGCTTTTGTTTTTCAGCGAGTTTTTTTTTATCACTATGACAGATGAGGTTAATCCTTCTATACATATAGGTTAATGCCCATAAACTAATGCATTGTGTTGTGTTCTCCCTATTTGGTCTATGTAGACCAAGGTCAAGATATTTGAAAACATGTCGAAATACTCCGAGTACCTTAATATATCAATGTATTGTTTTTAATTTTAAAAAGATAACTAGAACTGATATAAGTCTCGATTAATAACAAATACTAAGACAAAGTATAATGAACATAAAGAAACATTTTCAATTTGCAAAAGTTAACAGTAAATTGAATTATTTAAGGAATGTAAGCAGGGTTTACATTGGCGGACGTTCCTCGTATTGTGAGGTATGCGTCTAGCGGGTCGCGGTGTAAACCAACCTTTAATTCACCTAATGGGTGTTATAATTAGAAACAGACATCCCGGACACGTGTAAAATATGTACATTACTTGTTTAGTCTTAAACGTTTACATCTGCGCTTTATTAGCTTCACGATGAACCGTTCCGGGATGATGTTAGCTTCATCATCAGCTCACCACACGTCCCGAGCGGCTAACAGCCTACCCTATCCTTAGCGGTAATTAGGCCATAGTCCGGACCTGACCGTAATCGACTTTGTCCAGGCTCCTACGGCTTCATATGCTTGCCCATCATCACTGCTTGTACGAATTAATTTACTAAATTACTTGTTAAAATTTCTGTCCATCGTTTTAAATATCTCTTCGACGTTAAGCCTTCTCTTTACACTGTCCTCCGCTTGCCGATACGTTGCCACAGATACCATTGTTCTGCGCACTGATTCGTGCGGTGTTCGGAGACGTCAAGATATTACGACAACCTTCTTGTGAATGTTTGATTTTATAGTCAATCTTGTCTTACAAAAAAAATGTTTAAATTTTTATCTTAAGTGGAATATAAAAACTTGTAAGGTGACCGATTAGCTCGCTTTTGTTCCTAAGTTATTATAAGTTATTTGATTAATTTCAAGTGAAACAATTCAATGGTTAATGATTAAATTCATTTACATTCGTGTCAAATTCAATGAAGATAAGATAAAGTTACTAAACAATATAAATTTGGTAATCCTTGACTTTCTATAACTTATAGCGTTATATTTATTGTTCATTAAGAGAAGAGAACATACGAGCGGCAGGATCACAAGAATGATCATCGACGCCCATGGACATGTGTAATGCTAGAAGAACCATAGACGCGTTGCCGGCCTTTGATTTCACTTGGCTTATTGACTTCCATAGAGGACACGTGACTATAGGCCTCTATAGCCTCATTCATATGCATACACAAATACGTGAACGTCGCTTTTAGTTGCTCTTACTACCTCTTCGTATCCATTTTATCGTATCGATTTTACCAAACAGGACGACTTTATGTATAAAAAGACTGAGTCAATATTTTAAATAGAATAATATAACGTACCATGTTGAGTTTACATTATTCCAGTCCAGTACTGACTTCGATGTAGGGACTGGAATAAAGTTAACCAGACAGTAGGCTAAATTTATCTTGTGGCCACAAATGTTCTGACACTGGAAACTAAAGGTGACACACACCTTGAACATGAAACAAAGCTGCTATTGTCGTGCTGCCGAGATGCCGGCAATCACTCTCCTATCACACAGCAAACATTGCGACAACTATATCTTAATACCGACAAGTTATCGCTGAATTATGTAAAGAAACATTAATTACACAAGAAATCACAGTGTTTTTTAACTGTTTAAATATTGAAATAAAGACGTATCGTTTGTATAAATATTTTCGATGCTCCGGTACCAACACTGCTAAACTTCTGAATAAAGTAAATGAATGAGGTAACAACGCAGAGACAGAGAATATAAGTAAAATAAGAAGTACTTTAAAACTACACATTTATTACATTTTAGCATCATATACACACATACCCTGTTTGACACACGATAAATAAACATTTTTATTACTACTATGTACATAATTCAACACTGAATAGCAATTCTGCGTATTTGAAAAGATAAACAATGTTACTAGTAATTTTTACATCAGGCGCTCACTTACTTTACCACTATAATGTACTAAATAACTATAGCAATGAGTTCAGACCTAGAATTAAAGTTTCATAACGTATGTAATCATTGTGGGTTTTACGCTGAAACAGGTACAATTTAACAGATTGACTTCTATTTTAATGTAATATCTGAGCAATTACTACTTGGGAAGAAAACAGGTGACTCCGGGTAATATTGCACTGTATGCGTATTCATTTTATCCGTGGTTTTCAGAATGTTCTGAAGTAAATTCTGTTGTTCCAGTAGTAAAGTGTTCAAGTGTCTCATCTCCTGGTCTATTTTCTTCAAATTAAACGTCGTCTGATCAATTTTCTCCTGCATACCTCGCAGCTCTATGTTGAAGGCGTGATCATTTCCTTGAGTTTCTTTCTTGAACTTCGAAGAGTATTTATTGTTGTACAAAACTTCTTTGACAGATCTTCCCGCTTTCACTTTATTTATCTGCGCCAATTCGTAGGCAGCCATCATTATATCTGTGGGCAGTCTCTTTTCTCTGGGATTCAACGGTTTCACACTTAATATAACTTTGCCAGCTTCAGGTGAGACCAGAGCTGTTCTATACACATACTTATGAAGACATTTAGGCAACAGAGCACTAAACAAACCCATTTCTACGAATAAAATCAATTTAGTCTGTCGTACCAGCTTGGACAATCCAGCTGTTTTTCGTAGACCTTGGATATCATGAACCGCTATACCGACGAGCAGGTTCATTAGTATTATAGTGACAAACATGAGAAAAAGAATGAATATAAATTGAGCTGACAACTCGAAAATCAAGGGCGGGTCATCTTGCATAGGATCGTTTATTAAAATGTTCAAATTTAACTCACCTACCATCATAGACAGTGTACTAATGAAACCCATCAGTGGATTTGAAAACATCTCTTCGTTGGGGAACACAACACAGAAACATATTGTAAATCCGAGAAGTAAACAAATGTAAGCTAGCAATAATTTTAGAAATTCTGACAAAACTTTCTGATACATTGCCACGTAGTCGCCAAACATCGGCAGCTGACCCATTAGTAACATTAAATTTGTCCACGCGCCTAGAACGGCGTACCCGCCGACATGGTTTTGCCAACCGTAGTCTTTCTGTATGTTGTATAAAGAAAATACTGATAACAAAACAAACCATTCCATCAAGTTTTCGAAAGTGGTGAAGTACTGGTATATGCTCGAGTATCCAGTAATGCCTGTAAGCTTCCGGACAATCTCGAACGCCGTGATAGCAATGAGTATCCATCGTTCGAATTCAATTGGATTATCTTCTAAGATATCACCGAGTAGAGACTGCTTTTGACATAATTCATTGAGCACTCCGTATTTCTTGGAGTAGTTTCCTTTACAGGTCTTAACTACCGCTGTTAAAGCATAAATAGATAGGAACGATACAAACAGGAAGCAAAAGATGAGTCTCGCCAAATAAAATTTTCTTATCTTTCGCCATTTCATAAACAGAAAAGCTGAGCAAAGGGGGTGGAGCAAAATGTCTTTTTGTCCTTCATCAATCAAACTATTCAAATAAGTTATCTCCCGGGGATAAGAGAATTTCAGTAGTTTTCCGAAATCAAATTCTATTTGCACTTCTTCGTTACTTTCTGTCGGGCGACTCAGAGAAATTCCAGTGTCGAGATTATGTCTCAGTATAGCAAGGGACTTCGGAGTTTTTCGAGCGATAACACTGAGCGCTGTATGACCTTTCTTTGATTTAGAAGTAACGTCTGCTCCTAAAAATATCAACGTCTCAACACATTGAGTTAAACCATCCATAGCAGCGAGATGCAAGGGCGAGTATCCATATTCGTCTTTCTTATTAACCTGCGCACCCCAACTGACCACCATGTCTATTATGTCGCTGGCACGATCCGAGCGACAGATACTAGCATGAAGTGGTGTTCTCTTGTCATAGTCTTCGGCATTAGGGTCTGCATTGCCATCCCTTAATAAAACTTCGACACACTCTAGACTGGAGCACCTCGCTGCAAGATGTAATGCTGTAAAACCTCTGTAATTTTTTGTATTCGCCTTCGCACCGTCTGCCAAAAGTATCTCCACACATTCCGCGTAACCTCTTGCGGCCGCCAAATGTATAGCGGTACATTCCTTGTCCCTTTGTTTAGTGACACCGTTTACACTTATTCTAGTTTCTTTCAACAAATATGCTAAACATCGATGTGCACCAAGTTCTGCCGCAAGATGAAGAGCGTTTAGTCCACCGGACGTGGCGTAAGCCGGATCGACACCTTTCTCAACAAAAAGTTCCATACATTCGACCGCATCAGCTCGCACTGCGCAGTGAACGAGATTATCTTCGCATCCTGCTCTCTGCACCACTGAATGTAGCGATGCGCCGTTAGCGATCAATATCTCAGCAACTTCCAAGCAGTTCCCAAAGGCGGCGCAATGAAGGGGGGTAAAATATTTTGGCGCGAAGACAACGTCGGCTCCGCTTGCTATTAAATATGACACCGATCGCACCGCGCCGCTGAACGCCGCCACGTGCAGAGCGGTGAGCCCCGCCGGCTCCGAGTAATGAATGTCGGCACCTCCGTCTAATATCGTAGGCAACAACTCGTCCCGGGTTAAAAACGCCGCCCACAATAGAGTTAAATTCACAACAATCTCCGGCGCTGAACTTATATGTTCCTCGATATTGTCCGCAGTTATCAATCCACATTCCACGTCATCGAAAAAACGTCCGGCACCCAAGGTTAAAGCTTTTTCGCATAAACCTCTTCTGACCATGTCTTCTGTAAGCCGTGCCTCAGGGTCCGGTGCCAAAACATCGAAACTGTGGTACATGTTCGGGGCATCTTCCGCAGGCGGAGAAGGTCCGACGAATAAATACTCCTTGGCCTTGCCGGGTTCCCTAGCCGACTCCAACAGATCAATATTTCGTACATGTTTGTAGTTGCTTTTGAGCGGGAACTCCTCAGGTTCTCTTGTTCTGGAGCTGATGCTGCTGGTGAGTCTAGATCTGGTAGGCGTCTGCGAGGGCGTCTGCAGAGGTGACGGCCACCCCATCTCGCGATAACCGAAGTTGTCCATAGTCGGGTACTAAATGCAAACGCCGCGAGCGTCTGTTCGTTATCTTATCTGATTTGTTTACACGGAGTCAAGACAAGTGCGATCTCTGTTTGACGTTGTGATTTATTAAGCTATTTTTACTTTGGGCAATTATGGTATTGCGATGAAATTTTGTATTGAATTAGCAGTACCGTCACGCGATCTTGTAATCTCTCACGCTTACTGTTATGACGTCAGTTCTTTATCTAACTTTTTATCGTTTTACAATTTGTATAGTTTGACTTTAATTCACACGATAGTTAGTTTGCTGTTTTTATTTAAAAAAAAAAGTGATTAGTACATCTACGAATACTTTAATTTAATCGTTTGGTATTCAGTAACTTGTTGTCGTTACATACGTGCACTAAAAGTTGTGCACGCAATAAAAACATAAGCGATGACATAATGTGGAAACTGCCAAAATAGATAACACTCTGAGTGATCTCTTGTTATCGTAATATGTAAATATAAAACCATCACCGATATTCATCACTCATGCATTCTTTAAATATCAACCAACAGTCTGAAGGAAAGCAACTGTTAAACTATTAAAATATCAGAACTTACAAAAAATGCCTTATTTATGACAATTCTCTGCGACATTATCGTCCCATCATGACAGAATGTCAGGTTAGTTGTAATGACACTGCAGCGCAAATATTTATACCCCCCTCTTCTAAGCCCCTCTAGTATCACAAGCACTTCGCAATCATATCACCATCCTGTCACATCACCTCGACGCGTGTCGCCCTGTCACATCTTGTCTTTTATTTACATGTTTTCTCTGAATGTGGCAATTTATTGTATAGCCCTGTCTCTACATAGAACTCTCAAGTACGACCACGGAAAGGTCATGTTTTGTTTCGATCTTTTCTTTAGAAAGATAGAAAAATGAAGCTTACGTAGTTAGCAATATACGTAAAACACAAAATAAATTGTTGTATTACATTGTAGCTACAAATGTCATCTTCAAAACTTCTTCGGAGATAAATTTTAACATTGAAAAGTTAAAGAAATTTCTTTAGAAAATTTGTATCAAAATGATCAATTACTTTAGGGGTCTTATTTAATAAAAATTACTTCGAAAACCGTGGTAAATGGATCAACATGTGTTTAAGATCGGAATCCAACCGGGTACCCGGTGTAGGCCAGTGCTGCGTACGGACGGGTCACTGGCCACTCTAACAATCTCTCTGATACTATCTGAGACAGTAATGATACAAACATACTGTATTGTATTATCCCAATCATGTATACGCATTCATAACTAACAGACAAGTTTCACTCTATTTACTACTAACGATTTTGTGTCGTTGGAACATCGTATCTTATTCGTATCGTTAACTAAATATCACTCATATTACCCATAGAGTACACCATTAAAATTTTATTGTATTACTAAATTTATCGTAAGGAAAAGTTGCCCAAATCTTTCTTGTTAATATTATCAAAATATGTACGTATTTATTACTCTTTGATGCACTTTTTTGAAGTTTAATTCATTATCTAAAACGAAGTACTTTGATGTACGTCAAATAATAAAGGAGTCGTCACGTAGTCGTCCAGTGTAAAGGGAACATGCAAAACGAGAAAGTATTAATAAGATTGTCGAACAAAGTGTACCAGCTGAGAGGCTGCCAGCCGCAGTCGCAGCGACGCGCGCGCAATCTGCCGGAAAATTACAAACATTAGGTGCGCCTAATTAGCGACTAGAAATACCTTCATATTTTAATGAGCTTTCATATTAATAAATGGCGAAAGCGAGAATTACTTAAAATATTAAATAATTAGTCGGGAATTCGTGTAAGCCAAAAATCATAAGGTCATCAAACCAAAATGTTAGTCATCATCACCATCAGCGCTTATCTGCCCACAGCTGGACATAGGCCTTACCCGATGCCTTCCATTGCATTTTAAATTATTTATTTCTATCTATTTATAAAATGTTGACGTTGCTAACCTTTAAAATATAATAAATAAGTTGAAAATGTTCGAGTGCTCACAAGAGGGCGCAGCGGTCGCTGAGGAGTGTTACTAAACCTCCGAATTGTGTAGTGAGACTTGCTGTAGTTCATTTAACAGTGTTCAACTCTTCCCCGTCTCTGTGTAAACATCTTGAAGTATAAATTATTTCCACATGGGTACTAGGAGTTCATAGACACCAGTCTGCATCTATGCCAATGACTTTGTCCGAGTATCAGTGTCAAGTCCGAGCGTATCGACGTCGCTATCGGGCCGCGATCGGCGGACATCGGGCGGACGGGTGCGTTGGAGCGCGGAATCGAACCGACGACCGTGCGCTGACGCCGCGACGCCGAGACACTGAGACATCGAGCCTCCGCGACACCACGTCAAGGCCAATAACACGACGATCCAATGCCTTCGAAACTAGACTCTCTATTTCATGCTACAGTTGATAGTTACGCGTGTGTGCAAGGTCTTGTAACTATTTTCACTTAGTGTTGAACCGCGCAATCCTATCGCAGTTAGGATTTCTTGCGTAGCTATAGGAGGAAATATATTTTACCAGAAACATTTTGTAATACACCAGTTGTCTCGTAAATTTTAGTTATATTTTAGCAGTAGCAAAGTTTTCTTTAATTTATCATTTAAAATGGAATCATATTTTGATTTTGATAAACATAACACCTGGTTCACCGTATTAAGTTAATTGTATATTAACAAGAAGCGATAAAATATCCATTTACTTTCTCTGAAGAATTTCTTTTGTACGCAAACCACGTTTGATTTATCGTCCATCGAGGAAGGACCGAGCGAAAACAAAGATGGAAACAATTGCAATACTGCAAACAATAATTGCTTATAATTCAAGCTTTGTTGCCCGAAGTAATGCAAACCAGATGCGGCTAAAATGTATGCGGAAGGACCTCGTTACTGTTTCATACAATATAAACCAGATCACTGATTTATAAGTCTTATATAACATTGAGAAGAAACAATGCATTTAGTTGAGACTAAGACACAATCTGACTGGAGTCCTCCGCCTCCGCTCAAAAGAGCGGAGTCGGACAAGACCGGAAGAAAACAACAACAACAACTGAAACACACTTCTAAAATCAATACAAAAATTGAAAATCATCAGCCTTATTACATTAATACCCGAAGACTAAACTTGTGTCCCTTTTTACAGAAACTCGGCGAACGGATAAACATGATTTATATTAAATATCCTTCTGTGGCCATCATACGGGAAGGGGGGTGAGGTTGCCAAAATCCCCACACTAGGCATGCGGGTTGGCGATCGCAGGGGGGTTTCCACCGTTGCTAAGGGACGCGGCTGCCCGTCCTACGGTGGTCTGGTCCCAGTTTAACGACGTACCCGGGTTAATGATGATGACATAAAATATGTTATGTTCAAATTTTGAACAATTGGCAATGTACACAATTATTCGATCGCTCTCAAAGAAGAAAATGTTTTTCTATTGAAATATTTCGATAAAGAAGAAAATCTGGTTCGATATTAAATCTTAATTTCTTTAATACTCATTTACTTGTATGAATTGTCTCCGATATAATAAAGACAAATATAAAAATAACTTTACGTGACTCATTCGTGTTAACAAACAATATGATTGTATCAATACAGCAATATTGAAGGCAGCGTGCGAGAGATGGCCGTCTCATAATTTAGCGGTCGGTGTGAAAACATTTCGATAGTGCGCGTGACGGAGCCTCGAGAAACTAACCGGTCTGCCCGCGCCCAGCGCCTGCACACTGCATTAGTTAATGATTTACTCTATATCCATGATCTCAGTTCATTTAAATATATTATTGTTTAGTGAAAACGGAACAGCATTCAATAAGTTCCTACCTTCGTGACACAAATCTATGGTTAATGTTTTAACTTCGAGCCAATAGACTTAATATCTAGAATGTTACCATTCCCACGTGTATAAATGCTCTCATGGCAATGTTTTAAATGAACTAAATTAATGAAATAAAAATCGCATCACTTTCTGAATACGCTCTTATCTTTTTTTATATAAGAAGATTTTTGATAATTCACTAATATTTCTTTCATCACTCCAACTAAGTTTTAGGCTTGTGCTTGTACGAGGCTAAG
>JAODUI010000010.1:427850-444515 GCA_027563995.1 Papilio gigon | reverse complement strand
TCCCTATAATCCTGTGAGTTGCCTCCTCAACTCTTGCGAAGTGTCCTTTACCTAGTACCTTACCAGTCATAAGGTAAGTTCATTTAAATATATTATTGTTTAGTGAAAACGGAACGGCATTCAATAAGTTCCTAACTTCGTGACACAAATCTATGGTTAATGTTTTAACTCCGAGCCAATAGACTTAATATCTAGAATGTTACCATTCCCACGTGTATAAAGGCTCTCATGGCAATGTTTTAAATGAACTAAATCAATGAAATAAAAATCGCATCACTTTCTGAATATGCTCTTATCTTTTTTTATATAAGAAATTTTTTGATAATTCACTAATATTTCTTTCATCACTCCAACTAAGTTTTAGGCTTGTGCTTGTACGAGGCTGAGTAAGGGCCTTATCCATTCAGCATTGCAACTCTTGTATTTATTTATTTCTTTTCTTTACTATTGTTTACACGTGTGTCCACTTTCTGTTTGTTTGCCTATGTTCTGTATAATTTTTGTCTTTTCATTGTTTTCCTTTCCTCTCGCCCTGTTTTATTTGTATGCAATCTTTTTTAATGTTGGATGGATTAAATGAGTCTTATTATTATTATATGGTCCACTACAATAGTTGAATGGCGGGATTCGAACTCTTAACCATGTGATCGGAAATCTGTACCCTTTACTATTAGGATATTGGCGCTTAATAAATGTAATAAATCTACCTAAACTATTTAATCTTTGACAGAAAGCGTACAGCGAGTATAAGTCCCCTGGTGTGTGATTACATTCCAACTGAAGTGTAATCAAACAACAGCTCCGAGTTAAAGAAAAGTAAAAAAAGGTTAAAAAGGTAAAAATCATCCATACAAAACGCAAGTCGTCGATTGTAAATCAAATACGTTTATACTGAGCGGTCGTAAACATGTTATTTCTGGTTCGTTTACGTACTGATTCGTGCAGCCCCTTGAAGGTGCAGTGGCCCGGCGTCGCCTCACCGCAGTAACTGCCTCCGTGCAGGCGCGGCGCCCGCCATACACTAAATACTGCAGACGCGACGCGACGACCCGACAGACTAAATACCTTTGACGCAGATGCAATGTTGATACGAAAGCTTTTCACTTTAGACGTTCTATAAACGAGCTTTGTATGAGAGGGTATACTTAGCACGTCTCGAGCTTTATAAATAGGTTGCAGATTAACTAAGCTTTAATAATATATGTAAGTAAAGATTATTCAAGGGAATAACGCCTAGTCTATACTAAAAAAATATAAGTAAGTCTTGTTTTAAAAATGTAAATCAATTTTCAGTAGTGTCATTTTCATTTTTTTTTTAATTTTGGGATTTAAAAATAGAGTTCCACTTACAATTGGCAGTACGCTATAAATGGGAAACGATTGGTTGTAAATCGATGGTCGATCAATTTCTTGCATTTCATATACACTGTGTAGACCTAAGTAAGTGATAGACACGACAAACTGTTACACAATAATTATCTATTTCTTAGTAATTTGTCAACGTGTGTTCGTAATTATCTTGGCAGTAGAACACTTATTTACTAATATATATACCTAAGTAGATAACAGCGAAACCTCCACTGTTTATGAAAATATTTGCAATAGAAATGTCTCGATAATTTACAGAAAATAATAGAAGGACATGCGTAGAATTTGTTGGCGAATTTTTATTTGAAATTTGTTTAATTAACAAATGAATCTTAGTTAATCTATAAATAATTAGTTAGGCCTCTTTCACGTTCATCGATCGAAACTTTTCATGTAATGTTCGCGCGTGCCGTGTCGCTAGTGTCGCGCGGTCGCGGGGATTGGCAATAAACCTCCATTGTTGTAGGCACGTGCCGGCTCTATAGCACAATTCACACAGAAATCACAAACGTAGATGTGGCAATGCTTTGATCTGTTTCAGATTATACCTACGAGGAAAATACTTCTAAAATATGTCATGGTTAGACAAAATACAAGGCAAATAGGATATCAGAGTTATTCACAAAATAATGTGTCAATATGTAAAGGTCAGATTTCATTGGACGCATAGAAAAACACCGCCAATATAACGCCATCTTTACAAAATGTTGAAATATGACATAATTTGTAAATGAAATCGTTCTTAACACAATTTAATATGCTTCACAATTTGTCTTGGAAAATTAGAAACGGTTTGATATTCCGAAGTGAAGTGGTAAACATTGAACATAAACGAAGTTAATTTTACTGAAAATATATTATAATTATAATATAGTATACAAGATATCGAGTGCCTGTCTAAACCGGGAATCGAAGCAGGACCTAACACTATCGCAAATAACTTACTAACATTGGAAAAGTATCAAATAACTTTGCTAAACCGTCGGCGCGCTTCGGGTCAATAGCATCGGATTATGTACAGACAAACGCACAAACAAGTTCCTTAACTTACACAAATTAACACATTCTACACAACTATGTAAATACTTCTATGACTCATTGCAAGATTTTTAAACACAACGCTAAGAGCTACGTAGAAAGAAACAATAAACTCTGTAACTACATTATTTACAATTATTTTTTAACAGGCGCATTTTTTAAAATACATTATGTTATGTTTGCATCTTTGTTTCCTTATCTAATATTATTTATACTAGCCACGTTTTTGCACTAAACTGATAGTTACAAATCATTTTGCCATACACACATTAGGTAATATGAACAAAATCTTATTTTATTTATCTTGAGAGACGTCATTCGCCAAACTATATTAGAGAGGAAATTAAATTTTAACGCAATGGTAATAAATTGCTGATGACATTTTTACAGGCGTTTTGACTTTATTGAGTATTTTTACTTCCTACTTCAAAACTTTTGCGTATAAAAATTAAATATAAATGCATTATGTCATGTCAATATATGGCTGTAGTCAGTGATGAATTGTATCATAGTTAGAACATTTCGAACTGTATACACCATTGGCAGAGCGTAACAATTTATCACTGCAGTTTAACTCCAGACAGGGGTAGCCATACTTTATCTCCATGTATCATGTAGGGTTGGCATAAAAATAATGTCTTACAGCTATATAAATTTCAATGTAACTCTAGATTGGAATTATTTTTTTTGCCCTTGTATAGCACATTTTATAAACGTTGTATAGATAACATAAGATAAATATGTACTACAACAAATTTGTCTAGGGCGGTATAAGAGGCATTACTATTGCGGTTAGTCCTATCAGAAGATACGTAAGACTTAGGTTATAGGAAAGGACATAGAATAAAAAATGCCATTCCAGCTACAATATGATAAAGATTTTCAGATGATTTTTAAGCTAGCTATAGGTGGCGCTAGTAAGCTTTCATAATTTAAACTGCCTTATAACCAAAGGGTTATACGTCTTTGCCGCTCTATGCTATATATTGACCAGAATCACGCTAATATTTTCAATTTAAGCAGTACTAAAACACATATGGTTATTGTGAAAACCCTGGGCAATGTCGTCATGAAGTATGCCACAGGGGTGAAGTTCATAGACCGTGCCATAAGCGACCCTAAATGATAAATCATACCTTATTAGCGCCTCACGTTACTATACACTTGTGATGAAAATTTATCGGTTTACGAGAAACAAATAGCTTTTTCGAATTCTATAATTTTGAATTTAATTTACTTATAGAGGATGTTCAAAAGAGGATAGGTATGTCTCTTTTCCTTCCAAATCCATTACACGGCGATTTAACTAATTTATACAAGGCATTTGTGTTGTTTTCTTTATAAATATGAATGCGTTTTATTAGTCGTAGAGACGCCAACCGCCATCTATCGGCGGAGCTTTATAATGCAACAATTTTAATTACGTTCTAAAGATAACCTTCTGGGCTAACTAACGCAAAATTCCTAATCTACATGCAGGTTGAACGGTCAATCAAAATGGCGGAATGCTACCGACGTCTATAGATAGAAGTCACCGTTAAATTGTGAACTATTTTTGATTTCAATGTGACCAGCGGCAACACCAGCCCCAGGATTGCAGGGCTACTGCGCACTACGTTTATTTCAATTAAATGTTTTATTTATTTTATTTTCTTTAATATAATCTCTCTTTTGTGTGTGTTTACTTTTTTAATATAATCAGAGGAAAGCTTTGAAAATCCTCTTAAGATTTAAATAGCAAATTGTCTATTCATTTACTGCATTTTGTTGTTAATATGATGGTTAGTGAGATTATAAACTGACGGTTTTACAAAGTGACTGAAACAGATCGACTTTATAAATAACTATAGTCGTCAAATCGCTTCCACTTTTTCAAACTACCGCGTCGCGTATGTTGTATGGATAAACGCTATGCATAGTAACCACGAGCTTTAGGTCTCTGGTGAGGTTTGCTATTAAAGAAGATATATTACGTCTTTAACAAAAAACATGATTTAGTTTTCAGTATTACAAAAGTTCAACTAACTGATTTATTCATTCAATTTTATTATATTAAAATACGATGTGATTTTCTTATAAAAAAAAAGTAGATTTTACCGTTTTGATAATAATTACTTAAAACAAAAGTCCTTATTGTAATTGAGATAAAAGTAAATAACGCGAAAATTGCTACAACAACGAAAGTCTCTTTGTAAATAGAAAAGAAAACTTTTTTCCATACATGTTCATATATTTTACTGAAAGCCTCGGTAATAAGATAAAAGTTCACATTATATCTGTACACGGCGCAGACACTGAATGGCTGTGGTTTACTAATAAACCTATAAACAAGTTAGTCCTGAATTCTTGTAACGACACTTCGCGATATTAATTGTAGAAAGTAGACAATTTCTATCTACTTTAATCGCTTAATATATTTGTAATTCTAGACCAGAGATTCCTAAGCCTTTGGTCTTAGAGTCTTTTCAAAATTCCCAGCTTCTAAACATCCAATTTTCCCGGCTTTATTTCCCGCAATCTTAAACTTGGTCTTTCGTTAATCTCAAGGGTCACCTGGGCCACATTGACAATCACTGTTTTAGACCATTAGATCAATTTATCCTGGATAAAACGCATTCCAGGAATGAAGGACGACAAAGAGTTTGCGTAATGTGGAACCCGTTTGCATTTCGTCGCGCTCTTCAGTCCTACTCCAGAGGTATTCCTGGCTGATCATACCTATTGGAACAAGGAATGAGACGTAAGCGAAATATTCTATTTTATAATAGAATGTTTCAAACGAGCATACTTCTACCTAATGTAACTAAATTAGCGAAGTCACCACTGCCCTTGGATATATGCAAGAAATTAAAAAAGTTGTCAAATGCGTTGCCCGATATTTTAAATGAAGGAACATACAAAAAGGTAAAGATTTTCTTTTAATTTCCTGCTAATTCCACATTCCTCTTTCCATAACTTTCTTGTAATAAACGTCTTGAAAGGGACGTCTAGAAGAGAAGCATAATTGTTTCGGCTTCGATATACCCATTATCATAGTCAGTAACCGCTGGCCGCTGGCTTCTATAAATTGCGTGATCCAAGTAATATCATAAATCAATTGGATAGTCGACGAAACGTACTTAATGCGACACTCTAAGATAGAGTTATGGTCATTAGCCGGCCGCGCGGCGCTGCCGTCGCGATAAAACAAATATAACAAACTCAGCTCCGCGATTTATTACTCGACAAATTAGTACGAGTAAGCTCTGTGAACCAATTGCTTCATACATACCCATTCACTACGATATTTATAGACTTTGTATGCTGGACGCGTTTATGTATGGAGAATTGAGTTGGACATATATTAATAAATTTGGTAGACATATATTCTCAAATATAATCATATAAGGAACTTAAAACTAAATGGACTTGTAAGTCTGTTTTTTTTTTATTTTATTCCCTGTTGTCCTTGATTTGTACAAAAAATATTTACAAATAGAAAGCATTAAAATCAGAACTAAAAGATATATCTATAAAAGCTGCAGTGGAAGCGTAATTAGCAAACAATATATGTAAAACGTATAGACGTGTCAAAGTACATTTGTTTTTGTGGCAATAGATGGCGTATTACTGTTTGATTATGTCCCTTATATTGGTAGATATGTTGGATGTATATCCAGTACAATTATCACGGTTCACTTGTATGTTTTCTCAGATTTCAACGTATCGTTACGATATAGTAAGCCGCCGCGCGCCGCGAGTCCAGGCCTTTCTTGGCGGCTCGTCACAGTTTCTCTCGGTGTCATTTTCATCTAGGAAGCAGATATGCGGCATTGTTAGCATGCAGATCGCATATCTAGCTCTAATAACCAGCTTTCTCTTAGTTATTTTATGTAACATTTCAATAGAATTATCCTCAAGGGGAAATTTAACGGCGGAGAATTGATGTTACGGCTAAAAACAAAAAGAACAAGAATATAGTTTAAAGTTTCAAATTACGGTAGTTGTAAACATAGTATTAAGATACGAACTTAGATATATTATATGAGTCTTCTACATTCGCTTCCAAAATCTGCAAAAACAGGACTTTAGATCCATCAAAGAAGAATCTATCTCGACCATCTCTGTGATCCCACCACTGGTTTTCGCACTTCTCTTATAAAAAAAAATAAGTCCAATGTGTAGAATTCGTTTTAATCTTTTTGGCGGCGGTAATCTGAGTTACGCGCTGCGCAGTCCTCCCCCCGCACTTTCTATGTCCTGCACATTGTGATATGCGCAGCGACTCGTACGATGTTCCGATTCGTCAAGATATTTGAAAAAAAAATACGATGCCTATTGATACAGTTAGTAATTTAACGTCGATCCTAATAATAAATCATGAAACATGTCAAACAATAAATCAAACCGCAATCAAATTGCGAAATAATTATATCCAATTTGAGACAGGAATAATTTAATCTCGAGGTGCGTTTGCCAATTTGTTGATATCAAATTTTGACACGAAAATTGATTCACTAACACTTTGTTGTAATTACTAATATTAATTAAATAACTACAGGTCTATTTTATTCCTTAATGACAATAATTTATATAAGACTATGTTTTCGCAACGTCCACGTCAAAGTGAGTGTGTGTGAACTTGAAGTTGTTGCGAAGGACTGAATATATTAGCATGTTTATTACCCGGTACCGATTGACTACGACAATTTACTTTCATTTTAAAACGTTTAAATCGATGTTTTTATGTTCAGTTATAAAAACCAAGATTAAAACTATATAGAACGATTTTTTTTTATATTAAAAGATTTTTGTTAATTCACTAATAATTCTTTTACCACTACTAAAGCTTGTGCTAGGATATGGTTTACAATAGTCCAACGGGCAAGATTGTCGCTCTCGACCACGTCATCGGAAATGCTTATCATTTAGGTGATGAGGCTTTTATTTGAATTTGAACTTGGTCCTGTGCGATTTGGTGGATTGCGTGTAATTATAAATATCTTCGTAATTGTTGCACCACCACGATGACCAGACTGATCGATGACTTTATAATATGTTTGTATAATGACCAGTTTGTTAATTAAATGCACCACTTAATGTCAACTTTATTTCGCGTGCAGTCGGAATGCGGAACACGAGCAAGTCGTAAAATATAATAATAACCCGCGCAAGCAGTAAATACCACTACTGGTTACATTCTTTTATATAGGAACTTGTGAAAATACTCTTTGTGGCGTACAAACCTATTGTTTTATGGCGAATGTAATTTTATACCAACCTTTTTCATATGGGACACCCTACAGACAGTAGCCATGTTCTAAGTTTTATTATAGATTAATGTTGCTCGTGACTTGAAAAAAGTTAATTAAAACTGGATAGTAATTAAAACAAAAAACGGTCTGTCCTCCGCGGTATTTCTAAACCAGTATACCGCAGAGGTATTTATACTACCTTCATGTTATGGTGCATCTTTGGACTACGTCTTTATCATCGATTTGTTGTCGAGTCCATCGAGTTGTCACTTCTTTAACTGCTAGTTCGGTTTATTTAACGTAGTTTAATAATTTTATTAATCAACTAGATGACTCTAGGATGGCATTTAACATGTCGCTATCGTTATACGTTTTATACTAATTGAGAACACTAGTTACATAGTACAATAAATTGATAATAACCCGGTGTCCACGTCTTTACAACCGTAAATTACAACACTGTGACTAATGAGAGTAATATGCCATTTTACTAAACGTAAAAATAATCAAGACTGAGTCACTGCGTGGGAGGACCTCGCCTCATCTCATACATTTAAAAAAGCGGACACCTTATAAGGCTTAATTGAAGAGATATGCTTATAATATTATCAACTACTGTTCCGGCTCCTCTGTCGCTTAAAGGTAGACAGACAATATGCAAATGCGATTTTTTTATATGAGAACGGGGCACACCACCGGCGCGATCTAAAGGGTGACCGTCGACACCCATGGACATCTGCTATACTAGAATAACCACAGATGCGGCAGTCGTTGTAAAAGAGGGCGTAGGTCATTGAGTCTGCTATTTTTAAGAATTCAGGTTGCCCCTCGGTGGTTTGTCACGTTATAATCTAGTACATTGGTACAGTTTGCAAGATGACGGAAGTTTCTAGAAATGTTTACGTAATGAGTTGTGTAATGGCGTGTAATTATTTAGTCGACGAAGTTAAGAATAATTATAATGTCTCCGCGAAGAATAGCGCTCTCTTTATGGTAGATTATTCATTTTATTCACAGTAATGCTTGTCCAATAGATTTTAATTGTTATTTCAATTTATGTAACATGTTTTTTTGTTGCAACTGATTTAGTTTCAAACGAACAAGATTTTTAATTTATAGATTTCAGGCGCCAATATTTTCGTCCAAATACTATGTGAGGACCTTAAAGTGGAGTGAATAGCCACTTATTAAATCAGCTGCTTGGGGGAGCAAGCGATTTAATTCTTCCTAAATCAAACAAATTTTACATTTATTTCAATATCGGATTAAAATTGATTTATCGAGGAATGAAGTGCAACGCCATCTATTGGCCATTATTGTTGACAATAATTTAATAAAATGAAATCTCATTATTACACTAAATATGCTATATCTAACAATAACACATAATAATTATTAAACAATACATTCCAGAATGTTTAAATTAAATTAAAAGTAAATGTTGAAAACAGAAACAACGTGAATCATGAATGAATACAAAACACAATAATAATTATATTATGTTAGTGTATTGTATAATAATTCATATTATTTAGAACAATCAATAAACCAAGAATATTTTTTCCAAACTTTTACGACAAGAATCTTTGACGCAAGAGTTCGCTAGTGTGTGATCAAAGTTTAGTTTGAAATGTGCATCGAATTTGTTCATCTATAACTCTTCGAAGCAAAAGTAAAACCTTTGTTATCTTTTAAAAAAATGAAGGCTCTATCATAGTATAGGGGTATTTTTATTGCCACCGCAGAAAATTATTAGTTAAAGAAAAGTGTAACAGGCACTATACGATGTACGCACTATATTAGATGGTTTAAAACACTATGTATTTTTATAATTTGTCTGCCCACCGCTGGACATGCCTTCAATGCCTTTCGTAGTATGCGGTCCCTCCGCATCCAACGTCTCACTGCCATCCACATTAAGTCGATAACTTACCTTACGCTCCTGGTCCCCAATAGCATATATATATTTTTTAATAATTTCTTTATTAGGTATTTCACAAGTTTGTGATGTTCCGAAATGGGAATTGTGTAACAATCATTCGCTCTCATAGCGAGCTGACGTCTGATTAATATTTTGTAATTATGAAGACCGTGCAGCGAGCTCGCTCCGCCGGTCGCCATGACTGAGTCAGGCTTCTAAAGAATATTGCGAATAACTTGACACTTTATGAAAATGTACGTTTCTACTACCGAAACATCTGTATAAATATTCAAAAACATCGTGAGTGTTCCCCATTAGGCCAATTGGCGTGCCGATCAATCGGCCCAATTTGTAACTTATCCCCTTCGGCCGATTGCATTAACCCTGTGCGCCGTTAACAATCGCAACGGCACTAGGAATGTTGTCCTAAAAATAAACTAAGAATGCATTGTTAGTATGTTAGGTTCTGTAAGTTAACATATATAAGTTAGATATTCACATCCCTTGTATTTTTGGTTTCCATAATTATAAATTTCCCCCGGTATCAATTGGACCAACGAGAAAAAAGACGCCGAACAGTTTTAATCAGTAACTTAACCTCATTTCAAGACGTATGTCACAGACATTGGTTAGTAAGGGGTGATTGCAATGTATACTTATGTAAGTTAAAGTTGCAACTTAACGTCTCCGGTCATTAGAAGAGCAGCGGCATGCGGGCTAATGCGGGGCGAAACCAAATCGTAAATCATTATTGCCTTATTGCTAACGTCTGTTTATGTGTTCACACGGCAAATGCCGAGTGGCGCCACCGTCGCCTGGGACTAGTATAATAGAATGCAGTCGTATTAAAAATGTAAAAATGTCACTCTTTAAGTATGGCATTAAATGATATATTTAAAACGTAAGACAATTTGATTAATGGCATGTATAAATGTTTGATATTGATTTGCTAAACATGTGGCGAGAGCTGCTTTTTTACAACTAGTTTAAATCCTAGGTTAGTGTACAACGTCTCGGACACAATCGCACACTGTAATTAAATATCAAATTATATTCAAGGAATTTAAAAAGTAAACAGGCAAATTAATAATTTATTAATAATGCGAGAAGGTCAGCGTGTAGGTTCGCTTTAAGTATTTCAAGTAACATACTTGAATTAAATAATCACTTGGTTTTACTTAAGTTGCAACCGCTCCTCCAGGCGGCACGCGAGGGAGTGGCTGAATTCCACAAGTTAAAATGAGATTATTTAAAACCCCTAAACGACCCAATGACATCTTAAATTCATGTAAGTCCTATCTCTAATAATGTACGTCCGTCTAACTCGCTATAAATTAGTGTTAAACTTTAAATTCAAAAATACTAAAGTAGATATTTAAGAAAAAGCGGGAAATCAAAACAATTAAATTTGAGATTTCTCTTCGCCATATCGGATTCAAATGGATGTAGAGAGGAATGAAGTAGAGCGCCATCTATTAGGCATTACTGTTTCGAATAATTTAATTAAATGCAAATTCATTTCTTTTACACAAATAAGATAACTTTGTTAACTGTCACATTTTATAGATACGAAGGTCACCCTCGTCTTTGTTTGGTGTGAGTACGTAAGGGACTTCTTAAGTGGTCATTATTAACATGAGTTTGATAGAGTTTCTGGGTATTATATGTTTATGTTCAACAGTGGTGTACCCGCGCTGTCCTCCCACAGTAGTGGTGGTCAGCATTCCGTTATATACCGTTCTTGGCCTGGTTATAACTGTTGGACAGGACCGCGACATTTGTAAGTCAACGGTTAACAGGAACAAAATACACCTAATGGCTATTGTTTCGAATGAATTACATTGAATACGACAAACTACTTCTTTTGGTAAATTTGTTAATTTTCTTATCACGGCCTGGTCATTTCCGGATCTAATCTTAAGCACTGTTGTTTTTTTTTTAGATATAACTGGCCGTGGATTTTAGAATAAATAAAAGTGACGGGTAATTTCTGTTTTTCCAATTTTTTAATTTCGAATGAATCAAATTCGAAATTTAAAAATGTCCTACGTGACAAAGGCACTATATATTCGATACACAGGTATGTTGAATACATGCCCACTTAGCAACTGTGATCTAGATTCTAGATATTCAACTAAATACTGTATTTAAGCTAATGCACTAAGAATGCAGCCGTTACATAAGCTGGATGACCTTGGCGGCCAGTGGGCGGGAATGGTGCCAACGGCTAACACTCTGTCGTTTATTTTATGCACTTATTTGACACAGCGATCGCTTACTGCGGCCTTTATTACGTCATCAGATCTCTAAGAAGTATCATTATGTTTTATAGTACAAGGTGGTAAACAGGCCACCTGGATTCCGACTGTTTACGAGACTTTAAAGCGGGCGAAGCCGCACGAGAACAGCTAGTAATAAATATTGTTAAATAGGCTACCTTCAAACTTTCAGATCTCTGTTCCTAATAGAAACCTAGTTTGACTTTTCTAGATTACGTATTTATTGAAGTTATGGGAAACAAACTTTTTTTTAACCTATATAGTTGTGTCTACGTAGGTATGAAAGAAGTGACAGAGTCCGAGGTTCATTGATCGGGAGGTACAAACCAGAAATAATTCTTTTTATTTCTTCTAATTGTTTAATACGGTAACGTCGTTCTTTTGTTTTCTGTTCTTATCGTGTCTCCAGTATTCCTTTTATTACTTCGATGACGCACCAGCCTGGACTGTCGCGGAGTATCTTTTTCTCGAAAGTAAAGAAAATAATTGTTGATACAAATGAATTGAAATGAGAAAAGAAGGAGTCATCAATTTTTAAATTAAGATCATTCATTCAGTTCTGTTTTCATTCATAAGTTGTGATTGTAATCTAATATTATTAATTAAATAAATAATACATTAAAAATATTTTAATAACATTTCTTTATCTGAATTGAACGTATTTCGTGAGTGGGAGAGGTAGGCGCTGTGACGGAGCGGTGCCTCGCCGCCCGCCACCCGCGTCAGTCCGCCGCGAGCCGCCGCGTCGTGAGCACGCGAGACGCATGTCATCTGTGCCCGGCATTGCCCCGCATCATAGAACTATCTTGTGAAAACAAACACACCCGTATAAAAACGTTTTGTGCGTTAAAGTGAACTGAGAACTCGTGTGTTAATGATAGTGACAGAAAAAAATTATCCCACCACATAATCTCTTCTAGATATCTACGTCGCGTGAGTATTCTAAAGTTATTTAACTGTACTTTCCTTCCATGGTTTGTCGTTTCTTCTAAGATGTGCGTATTCGCGGAAAAAAACCTGTCGTCTCGATTGATCGGACACGGCGAACTGTTTTGTATAGTGATAGAACTGGACCTCGTTTCAATTTATATTTGTGATGTTTCCAAAGTAATTTAGAGCACGTTTTAGCAGATTAGAAACATGTTGTTGTATACCTTTTGATATATAGGATTGATTATCCCTTTCTTTCGGTCAGAGGTAGTGGTTAAAGATTGATTACGGCATCGCATTCTTGCATTGTTTTCTTTTGGGGCAATTTGGAAGATCGCGCAAAACGCTTACCTGCGTTTGGGGATGAGCCGACGTGGCGCGCTCTTGTTAAACATTTTTTTTTATCAAATTCATTCAAACAAAATATGTACACCACACTCACAGTACTATATGACTACTTTAGTATTGAGTATCGCGACGTCTAGTCGGTAGGTAAATAAAACACAGAAACAACAATCAGACAACCTTTTGTAATAAGTTTTTTTCTACACTCGCTTAGCGTAAGAATTCGTTAATTCAAACGGAGACAATTAACATTACTACACCCGTTTGCAGTTTCTCACGGAGATAATGTGTTGAACAATGAAATATGACGGCAACTTCGTTATGAAAAAACCTAAAAAGTTGCATGTAGTAGTTAAATTGCGTAGTAATTCCACTGGAATTGTATTAGACCATGTTTTGTAATTAATGCAATATTAAAAATAAAACGAGTCAAGCTAAATGACATTTTCAAACACTTCACGTCAGGGTCGCGCTGACCGCGTAAAAACGTCGAAGCAATTAAAGAGACAGTGACGTTTGGCTTCCACTGCCTGTAAATAGATGAAGATTTGTATTTATGTATGTGACGCATAAACTCAAAAACCACTGGGTCGATATCAAAAATTCATTTGCCATTAAAAAGCTACATTATCACTGAGAAACACAGACTATATTACCAGATTATTTCTTCGTTCTGCGCGGACGAAGAGGCGGGTTAAAGATCTCTTGGGAGATGCAGAACGTTGTATTGCATATTTCTAGACTTGTGTTTTTTTGTGAGTTGCCACTTTAAAAATAGTAAATTGTAAATAATTCTATTTCAAAATAATAAGCTATTGTTTAGTAATCATTTGATAACGTCCAATTAATTACGAATTTTATCGCGGTTTCATTAATGATACAATTAATTGGGTAAGCAGATAAACACGACTATGTTCTCATTCCCATCGATATTGTTTAATTATTACTTAAAATTGTTGCACAGAAACTCGTAAAGATTTTATCGTAGTTGTGTTACGGGCTTAAGAATTTTTCTATGAAACTGTATGTGACAGGTTTTAATTTTAACAAAAAAGATCTGTTTTAAATCTTAAAAAACACGGTCTATGGACATTTTTATTGTTGCATTATAAAATTACATTTTTTTTGTTGCTGGTAACATTGTTTTTTTCTATCGAAATCTACAATTGCTACGCAGTCTGCGTGTCAAACATGGTCAAAGCGAGGAGTTTTCTTTTATGGCGAATCGGCCGACGGTGTCGCGTAATCGATTTTTTTATCGATATTTTTTTTGTGAAATTCGCGAATCGATTCTAATTTTACCTTGACACGCCGTTAGTTCGCGTTTTGAAATTTTATCTCTATGCTAATATACGCCCACATTAGTTTTGTAAAATAACAAACGACCGCGGGCTTCCACTTTGGTAAATAATGCACATTACTCGTATAGTTTTAAAAGAGAGTCAGTGGCGCAGTTGTTAAAAGCCTAAACGGGGGACCGATCAGGATCGATCCCCGATGTGCTAAAAATCGCTTAAACATTCGCATTGATTTTTTTATGTTTTATAAATTGACAATGTTGCTAGTATCAGTTGTGTTTTTAACTTTTTAATTTAAATATTTTTAAGTACAGTTATAAGATTTAAATACACTTGGCCGATCGGTAGCTTATTAAATAACAACCAAGGGCAGAGCTATTTACCTTGCCATTAAGGTAAAGCCACAGAGCATTCGAACACAGTAGTACCATTGCAGGTTATTCATTCTACGTGTTCATTACAAGTAGAAATTAATAATAGTTTTTGAGATTATTTACGTACAATAAAGCCTATAAGTATTTTTTTTAGTAATCATTACTATAATCAGGTTATAAGGTTAGAAATTAGGTTGCTGGTGTAAATAAATCAAATAACTTTCTTTAGTTATGTTCGTACGTTTTTAATATTTTTTATGTTGGTAAATATAATGAGCGTCGGTGGCGCAGTTGTTAAGCGCTTGACCGGATCGGACCGTACTCGACATTGTCCAGGTTCGATCCCCGCCATGTACCAATGTGTATTTCAATTTTCGAATGCATATGTACATTATCGGACGCTCTTACGGCGAAGGATAACATCGTGATGCAACCTGCACATACCGGCGAGGAAAGTCAAAGATATGTGTGAAGTCAACCAACACGCAATGGGCCAGCGTGGTTGATTATGGCCTAGTCACCCCTAGTAATAGGGTAGGCTCTGAGCTCCTCGCTGGGGACGCTGAGCTGATGGTGAATATGAAGTATTTCCTATGTCAGCGTATGATGACAACACAATGTTTTCATTAGCATCAAAGAAAAAAAGATTGACATGAAATTGTTCCTTAATTCAGTCTGAAGAATTTTGATGGTACCCTTGACAAAAGGAACGGTCGTATTTGTCTCACTTTCGTTATATTACGCGTGATAAAGAAGTAATTTAAATCTTGATTTAGCGCCATCTAGTGCATTGTTGGCGACATCGCCCCATTTATTTGTGAAATGAGAAACTTCTCCGTACCGTCTCATTTAGTATGATTTGTCATATCATATTATCATTTCCCGTTGGAATTTTACATCTTTTATATACAGGCTGTGTTCTACACTCGAGAGCAATGAATCAGGGTCACTTAAAAACCTATAAATCTCGGCAACTAACAATACTAGTTTAATGAAATCAATTGAATTTAGTAGACAATTAAATAATCCTTAAATTGATATATTAAAACTTCTTAGGTCGAAGGTTATGACTTAAAAAAAACAACTTTTGAAAATAGAACTACGAAATTACATTTGATTTTTGATTTATTTCTGTCATTTAAGTTGGCATATGAACCATATTAACTAACTAACTAACTAGAGTGGCGCAGCTACCCGAAGCGTGTCTTGGCCTGCGACAACAAACGTCTCCAACCAACTCGATCTCGCGCCATCGCGACCCAGTCTTGGACTTGCAGCCATATTGTACAATGTTTATTATACAAACTGTAATCATATCCTTGATTGCACCAGTATACAATGCTCTCGAGTATATAAAGCACGCATTTTCAACTGACACACTAACGAATAACTTCGTTATATGTACACAGTACGTTTTACGTATTCTTCAAAACGTTTGCCAACAAAACAAACTCTCCCGCGATCAAATATAAGTTAACCTGTATCGAGAAGCAATTTCGATCTACAAATACGCGTAACAACACACACATTTATTTCTTATAACTTATTTCTTTTACTATGTGACGTTTTAAAATTTAACTAAATAAATACAAGAAAAAAAAACTTACTTAAAAATAAGCTTTTCACATCAAAACACTTATCAAGACGAATTAAACGGGAACAAACACGATTGGGTTGCGTCGTTTAATTCCTATCCATTTTCCAGCTCCATCAGATCAGCTCTATGGCACAATAATATTGTAATATAACTGTGAATTTTGTAACAATCGCGCGTTCGCGTCCCGTCGCTCACTGACCGACCGACCGCGAACGCGCGATAGTACCGTTCCCACTCACCCTGAAGATGAGCCCCCGATGGGCTCGAAACTAGTCGGTACT
>JAODUI010000010.1:372285-418647 GCA_027563995.1 Papilio gigon | reverse complement strand
AAAAGCTATAGTCCCTTCAACATTGCGTACGTATTGATTGGACGACACACAAAAGCAGGATTATGTTGCAGTTTTTATATATGTTTGAGAGAAAAGAGTTGGTCAGTGGTTATAGCAAGTTGACGACTCTTTACTTTTTACTATTATCCCCATTTCTGTGCTCCTTGTTCATCAATTTGTGAGAAAGAGCAGAGTTTGCGAACAAGGCAATTTTTGGCGAAGTGGCACACCGCGAACGTTTGCGATTGTACAGATATTGTCGACTTAAGACGAATGAAGGACTTGAAGTAACCATAAGTAGTATTAATTCCTTTCTGAGCTTATACCCTTACAAAAGTGCTTTTTTTTTAATTTGTTAAACTTTATACCTGATACAGAGGAAACGTAAATGAAGTTGTCTAATTGATATATTAGTCGTAGTGAAAACAAGTCCTAAACTCTCTACAACTTTCATCTCTCTATGACGAATGTAGCATGTATCTATTGATACTAAAGCTTGGTCGAACGCGAGTAAGTTGTGACAAGTAAATAGCTTGCAATACGTCATCATAAATATTCAACAGTCGACTGAAAGCTGTAGAAAGTTTTAACGATGTTGATTTTCCTTTTGTAAGACTGCACAGACGTTTCTATGTCTTCAACTTGAATTCTAAATTGACTGCAGGCACTTAACCGACAATGGATACCCGTTTAATATACGTGTTAAGTATATGTAAGCTAGCGGTTCGACCACAAAATAAAACTGTACTCTACTATATTTGAGCTTACTTTTTGTGACAGGATTGTCACTGTTTGCCTTTAAGAAGCATTTACCGTTTCACCGGGCTTGAGGTGGCTGGGCGCAAAGCCTAAATCTCGAGTAAGAGCAACCAAAGCTTGAGGGTTCCCTCAGAAACCTCCGCCCGGGCTGATACTCCGATGTTATTATCGGATTGGAAGCTTACTCGTACTACCGATAACAATTAAGTTACATCTCCGAACACAATCACATCGCGTCACAATAAATGTTCAATATCATACACCGCCATCTGTTGCTTACAATAAACAACAAGAGTCAGAGTTAATTGTGTTAATATTTTTTTTCTTCCCTTTTACATGTTAGAAATAAGTAAAGTTTTTTTTAAGAGACGTAGGCAAAGCGGTGGGATCACAAGGTGATCATTGATGCCCATTGACATTTGCAATACTAGAGGAAGCACAGATGCGTTGCCGACCTTTGATAAAGAAGTACGCCATCACATGAGTATCGTTAAAGAACCAATACGAATTTCGAATCAATGACATTTAAATCTACATTGTATGTGTTTATTTTTCACTCCACATCCCTCAGCGTTTGAACAACTTTCTTGGTACTTTGATATTTACGAAGACAAAGGTAAAAAACTTTGAAAAAAAAAACTTGAACTGAAACCAGAAATTGTAGAGCAATTAATGCGCAGAAACGATTCAATTATTTGTAATAAAATATAATAGATCACATTACCAGTTTAAGACGGTATTTGTTTAATAGTCTTACTTGCTTTTGTATTACAATAGCGTCTTGTTAATTTTTAATTATATTTTCATCTTATACAAGCCATATTTCTTAGTTTCAGTGACATGCTTCGCTTATCTGACAATAATGTCTTATAAAACAATAGAACATAGTAAACGAGTAAGTTGTCACTGTAATTCGTCAAAATAGCGAAGTAACCACTGACACAGATACTGCGCAGAACTGCGTGCGTTCCTTTCTATGCGACAACGCTTAATGCCTTCACTTGAAAGAAATGGTAGAAGGGAACGGGAAGAAAAGGAAAGGGAAGAGGACTAACATTTGGCTTCTTGCATACTAATCAGACAAAACGAAGAATTACTACCACTTGACGCCCATTTTCTAATTAGATGCTGTATACATAGGCAAGTTCATTGGAGCTTCATTCAAGCAAGGCTATTCGTGGAAAAGATTGTTATGGTGGGTACACCACTTTTAAAAAATGTTACTTCTTAGTAACATTGTTATTGATTTAGTAAAATTAGTAAGTGGGGTAAACTTAATTACATGTCTACGAGATTTAAATGAAGGTCAACTGATTGAGTTAAAGGTGAGATGTCAGCGCGCGTATCTGCGACCTAGACGTGATAAATACTAATAATATTTTAAGTATAAAGAAACCTTTAAGACTACCTACGAGTAGGTAAACGTCGGTTTGATTTGTTACAACGCTATCAATGCAAGTTTATATGTTTCAAATTTTTATCTCTTATGATTATTTTTTTATAGAAAATCGTTGTGTTTATTGTGTATTTATTCTTGTCATTTTGCAATGATGGATGGCCATCATCATCATCATCATCAGGCCTTGTCTGCCCACGGCTGGGCCTATGTCTACTTGCCTATATCATCCACATCTATAAAATTAGTAGAACAATTTTGACTACAGATAGACTATATCTGTGGAAGGCACTGGGAAAGGTCTATGCCTAAAGACTTGACTAATTTTGAAAAGTTTGATGACACTTCATATTATTTTAGTCCAGTGTCATAGGATAATATGATTTAATTATCTATTTTAAAGTCTATAATTTAGTACCAACGTAACTTAAGTTGAATCTTACTAATAATATAAATGGGAAAGATAGAATTCTCTTAATAGGTATTTGTAGAACGGCTTCATGGATCTGGATGGTGCACGCGTAGATGTAGAACAGTCTGGAAGAACACTTAAGCTACGAATATTTTTTTTTAATTTCGCGCGGACTGTGTCCCGGGCGATAGCCAGTATTATAAAAAGCTGTCTGAACAATCACAAAGGTTATGTTAGCTTTTTAAATTTGAAATGACAGATGAATGGCACTAACAAGCCTTTACGCCGAGTAACTTATTCGGTTTAATGCGCGTTATTTATGATTGATTGGGTAAGATTAATTTAATTGGCTGTCGTGACTCGAGCCGCGGATATAATAGTGCAAGGGAAGGAGGGGATTCGCTGAAACATTCCTATCTAAAGACTTGTACTTTACTCGGGTTAGGGTCACGCGTGAGCCGGCAAATTACTAATATTATCAATTATTTACATAAAACTTATAAAATGACGTAACATACAAATAATACGTTTTGATTAACGAATTATGAAATGCAAAATATGTTTACTTTTAAATGACAACTTTGTTAGTGTTACCGTCATCTATTCATGAAGTTTTATATAAAACAAAGAATGAATACTAACACACACTCTTAACTTTAATTCATACATCTAAATTTATCATATTATGAAAAAATTCTTTTAGAGTACACGGTAAAGTTCGTTAGAAAATAGATCGTTCGTTACTTAAGAAGGAGTATTGGACAAATGCCAGTGAGATATGTAGCTTCTGCATTTAAATTTATATTTGCAATAATTGACCAGGCAATTTTATAAAAAAAAATGTTAAATACAACATAAATTAATCTAGAAAAGGAAAATAAGCCAGCAATTACGTTATTTATGTTTATTGCTACAATAAAATAGTAGGCGTTAAATTACAAATATTTATCATTTGAGGAAGTAGGGAAGGAACGAATCTTAAAGATTACGAGTGTTTCAATTAAAATATAACGAAGTCAATATATTCAAAGTAATTGTGTAATGTAGTCTCCTGCAAAATATTACTCTAAGTATAATTGAATACTTTTTATACACAGATGTTTGACGTTTTTTTTAAAGATTTCTATAGGCTTGAAATAAAACTATGCATTTGTACAAATTTAATTTATAATTAACTTTTAAAACTATAATCTACTTTAAATACAGATTTTCCCACATGTTATCTAATCTTATCAATATTATAAATGCGAATAATATGTATGGATGGATTGATGTTTGTTATTAAATATCTTCTATTTTTTTTATTCCGTCCGGACGGAGCCGTGAGTTACAGCTAGTTAAACAAAAGCATTGCACTGAGTGGTAAAGTTGCTTAATTAATCAATTTAATTTATTTGAACTTAGATCAAAATTAATTATTGTTGTTTGTAGTAAAGAAATAAAATGTCAACTTTATTTTTAATATCATAGTTTAAAAAGATGACGTAGATTAAAACATGGCATTTCGATGTCAATATAATTTATGTTAATTGGTAGAATACATCAAACAATATGACAGTTATTTATTATTGATTGCTAATTAAAGAAATATTAAGAATTGTCATGTTCACAATATTTTAAACTGAAAATGCTAAACGGCAAAGATTCAATCTCAATTCGGTAGATATTTTAATTTTAAATGTTTGTAGATCATCTTTATTTGCGTTTTCCATATCTGAAAAGAGAGATTTTAAATTAATAAGTACCTAATAATGTGCTTCACGCCGACCTTAGACCGAATAGAAAGCATTCACAATAATATAATTTGTAAAACACTAACATGAGCTTTGTTTCAGCTCTGTCATACTTTAGATCCTTGCCGAGCGTGTGATCGTCCACCCGATGGATTGCGAAATTTGAAGTTGGATATGAGTTTTGTAACCACATGTACAAATACACAAAGGCTCCAAATAATTCTTGACAAATGTTAACAGTTCTGTTTTTAGTCTTGGCAGTGTTTACTATTTAAGTAAAATTGTGCAATACTCACGAGTGGGAGCTGGAATGCGCCGTGGCAGTGGCGGTGGCCGTAGCGGTCGCACTACCGCCGCCGCTGCCATAGCCGCCACAGCCGCCGCCGCAACCCCCGCCGTGTCCGCCCTGCCCGTAGCCATTGCCGCCATATAGGCTAAGAGTTGACACACGTTCGCCCTAAGGAACCGCTATATTAACTTCAAGAGGTAAAGTATAATTTAAACAATGTGAGTTCCCTGTAAACAGTAATTTGTTTAGTCTCGACTCAGTCTGTGTCGGAATGCGTGTCGCGAATGTAATCAAACGTCAAAGCGAACTGAACAAAGGCAGCTTAAATTGAACGCGAAGATTTATTAAATATTCGAGGAAACTGATGTAATTAATGTTTATATACTTAGAATTTACATTTCAACTTTTCTCTAACTACGGAGAATTCACAGTATACAAATGTTCAGTTGTTACTTTTTTTTTTTAACGAACAAAGTTTGAGAACTTTTTGTTAGGGGAGCGACAGTGCCCCTGCCGATGAGCAAGTTCTTTAGATAATTATACAGAAATAATAACTGATGAAGAATGAGATCGTATATCCAATTAACTGGACAAAAACGTATATTATAAAGACATATTGATAAAACAATTAAGAAAAAGCGACTGTTAAGCGAATACAAAACAATGCGTCGCTGCATTTATTGATGCTTATTATCGTTAATGAATGTGAAGGCGAACAATACGTGTACGCCCCGAGCACACTGGTCTAAAGCAGAGACGTGTGGTGATACGAGATCATGAAATAGCCAAGTTTTGGCTCAACGATAATCTGAAGTAGGTTTCCTGTCCACTTAGACTAACTGCAGCATCTCGTTCAATGGGCCAATTAATTCACACTATAATGATGATTAGAGTTCTATCACCAAGGAAGTTATCGCGAAAGTGGATTCGCTTTTGTTTCGCGTTTTTTTCTGAGCATCACTGGTATCATATTAAGAATTCGCCTAATCAGTAGTGTTTGTTGATTATGAGGTGCGTTGTATTCTCGTCCGCGTGGTAGGGGCGTAATTGTGAGCTGCAGTGAGAGGCGCGGCATGAATATGGCAAGGTCGCACAATGATCTGTAACGCGGATCTGCGCATCGACTTGGCTTACTCCGCGTTTTATTGTATAATGAGACTATCCTGATTGTTACATGATAGAAGAGGACATGTGTGTTCAATTGTTTCCTAATGAAAGATCGGCTGGACACATTCTGTAGAATGAGGTAGATTTCTTTGAAGTGCTCTAGTACAGTTGATATTAAAATTAAGTATTATTGTTTGTGGAAAGCATTTCCTTGAATACGAATGTTCTGCTCGGGAAAGGGTAGAAGGACATAGTAAAGGAACAGACGCTTAGAAAGTGGGAATGCCCATTTTCTTTTCCGATGCCGATTATCGGTGCACATGTTTATTGGTTGCGAACACTTCGCTGTTTTAGCGAATTTAGGTAACAGTTTGTTCGTTTGCCCTCTAATCATTTAAAAACAAATTTTGGTCGCCCTATTCTCCACGCCCAACAATAACATTGCCAAGTCTCCGGTTATAATAATAATTTTATTTGTATTTACATACACACTAATACAGTAAACTTTAGTTGGTTTATAATCTGTCGTCAGTAGAAAGGTTCTGTTTAACAATTGAACCCTGAACTGGGAAGACGCTTACCACCAAGTCATCTAACATCATTACATCAATAGCACAGTTTCTGGATGACGTCATCACGTGACTGTAATTAGCACAGCAATTATGATCTACGGAATGCGGGAGAAGCTAAAAAAATGTCCATTGTCTTCTGTAAATAGCGAAGCCTCGCGTGCAGTAGAACAATGCAATTTCCATCACGCGTTCGTTTTCATGGAATTTATTATTTTGAGACGTTGAGCAGACGTTTCGAGACGCGCGACAAATAAACAAATGAGTTGAGATATAGAACGACGATCTTGCCTGTGCCGGGTGGCCTGATTCAAACTAAAGTTTGACAGTTCGTTAACTACAACAAGGTTTTGTTTTCACTGAATACTATCGTCATTGTTATCGAGTTTACTGCAGTTAAAATGTGCCTTTATACAAGTGAGTATCGAATGATATTCAAAATTCTTTTGTTCCTAAATTACACCGCGCTCCACACGACTGTTCCCACAGGTTAGATGTAATCAAGTTTCAAGAAAATGGTCGACTCGCGTGGTCTGATTGTCCAGTCTGAGTAGACCCCCCCAAGACAGTTGATCGTCTTAATGACTACGGAAATTTGTAAGATATCTAGGGGTCAGGCCGGTTGGTCAACGTAAGTGGTCATTAGACCGATGAGCCGTGCCTTCCGTAAAGCATTGTTCGACTTTTCTCACATTAACGATTGCTTGGATTATAACTGCACTGATAAGGTGCGTCTGTGTGTTTCATTGAGTCCTCAAATACACTGTGTGATCACTAAAGACATTAGTAGTGTAGTAGTGACAAAAGTGCAGATTTATTACCGTAGTGTAGATCTAATTTACTTAGGTAATCCGACGCCGCGCACAGTAGGTTCTATGTTTTTCACTTCTAGTCTAAGCTTACTTCAGTGACTTCAAAATTTCTAAACACGAACACCCTTTGAGTTTCATTAAAAGGTCTCAAGTGCGACGTAGTGACGTAGGCTGCTTCCTTTGTCCTTCACGTCAGTACAAATTATGAAACAAAAGCTACATCCAGACAAAACAGCTTTTAGGCACGTACTGTAATGACTCCTGAAGTTATTTTAAAAGAGAAATTTAGACCTGCCTTCCGCTGTTGACATAAGGTTTGTTATTGCACTCAACTTAAGTTTCGTAGTTTGTATTGGATATGAGACCTTAGCTAGACGAATTTAGGTTTATATTTGCATGCGCAAGATGTTAAGGTAATATTTGCCTATGGCTGCGATTGTCTACGCAGTTTTTTTTATTATTCCCAGAAGAGGGCGCTGGCTTGGCGGACTGTCTGGAGTGTGAATTAAACACGGAGGATGGAGTTAGATAATTTCTTTGTAGTTTTTGCCTCGCACTGAGTCATTCACATTTCCAAGGCGAGAGATCCAAGATATTTTATGCTAATGTTTTCTTGTGTCAACTGTCGAGTCAATGTCCCGATCTCCTGTCACTTCGTAGAATAAATAAAAGCTCTAAGAACCTTCCTAAAGAATATGCACATATAGTCATTTAGAGGCGTGAAGCGAAACCTGTCGCATGTTCCCAACATTGTTATTATGACTGATCTTCATCTTCAAACGAAAGACAATCGAAACTTTACAAACTTACACGTACTCCTGCCCCACTGTAATGTCACTCTTAGTACCTGGGAATAAGATATAAATTCAAATTAAATACACTCCATGTTTAATTATTCTCATTTACATCACGCTTGAAATATGAACCTTATTGTCATTATGATAAGAGTGTCTAAAAATTTGCATGCGTCCTACAAGGACATTTTCGAGACAAGACGATGCCTGCATAATGATGGATTCGCGAGTTGCATTGCTAATGCGAGGTGCGTTATGCTTTCACACGAGAGCAGCACAGAGCAGTGGGTAGTGCAGTACTGTTGTTGTTAAAGCTATAGTAAGTGTGCTTTAATATTATAGCAATACTGGACTCTACTGTTCTACATCAAGGTACCGTCGTGTAAAAATGACGTTACAGCGACTGCGTTATTACGTGCCTTTTGTTGTAATGTTGTTGTGGTTATGTTGTAATGTTGTTGTCTTTTTGTAATGTTGTGGTTTTGTTGATCCGCAACAGTGGGCGGTGGAATAACAAGCAGAGATTGATGACACTCCGCGCGTCACCGTATGTGTTAATTCTGGTGTCATTTGAAAGGTTAAACTATTTTGGTGTATTGAAACATACGATGACAAGATGGTAATTTGTACCTTATGAATATTTAACATCAGTTTTATAATGCAAGTTACCTCTATAATTAATTGTGTCATTTTTTACAAATACAGGTTGGAACCACAGCCTTTATCAGAAGTAAGCGTGATACGCGAAGAACACACACAACTTTCTATAGATTAATGAGATTTATATTTTTTTTTAAAACAACAAGCATCTGTCTTTACAATTAATAAAATTGGAGTGTGTATAATCCCCGCGAAACTGTTCGACCGATTTCAACGGGGCTTTTACTGGAAGGTACGCGATATACGCAGGAGTAACTCTGGCATTTTTTTATTCATTGTGTGTTGGTCGGCGGCAACGGCTAGATGAAACTGTTAATGTATCCATCTCTACAATTAAACCAATAATTTTTGAAGTTTTATATCAATTTCTCGGTCACCTATTAGTTTATTCTAGGAACGCTGCTAGTGATACTATAAATGTTTTCCTACTTCGTGTTACCATAGTGTTGTATGCGGTGTCATTGCGCACGCGCACTGAATCCTGCGCAAAGTAACTGTGAGCTCCCAATTTGAAACAATACCCATTGATGTATGGATTCTTAATGAAAAAATTCCAAACAGAGACGTGTTGCAATGCAACCTTACTGCTTCACAATTATTGTAAACAATTTTATATTTTAAACAACACATTCTTATTATCAACCTTCAAGGGAAAGACCTGCACATATCTTTAAAATCAACCAACCTCCACTAGACCAGCGTGGTTGACTATGTCTAGTCACCCCTAACTCCGGTATACTCCTCAGTGAAAATAAATGAGCGGAAGTGGCTGTATAATAAACCGTAAAAAGAAGTCGGTTAACTAATTAGATACAATATTCATCATCATGTTACCTACCACATAACTCCAAAATAACTGCATGGATTTAGATGAAATTTGATGTAGTATACAGTGGGATAGATGTATACATCTTACATTATTTTGAATATACAGGGTGTAGTAGAAAACCTTACTTATTTTTCATAGGACATAAACACGTAACGTATTTTAAGCTATTGACACATGTGGTACAAAAACACCTCGAGGTGACAGACAAGATTTGGCAACGACGAAGAATAAATAAAACCATCTCATCGCTGACAGCTACTTGTCAGCTCAAGGTCTGGTTATTGACAATGAGTGTACCCACAGAGTGTCGTATAATTTCAATTACGTCTGTCCAGTAAATTTTATCTCACTTGTTCCATTTCATTATTATCTTACTAAGATAAATGGGGGGAATATTTAGATTGTGTTTTTTTATTAAGATATTGTCAGATTTTTGTTATCTTACTGATACGTCTTTTACCACTGCAACAAAGCTTTAGGATTGTGCTAGAATATGGTCTACGACAATAGTGAAATGGCGGGATTTGAACTCTCGACTACGTGATCGGAAGTCCGTACCCATAACCATTAGGCTATTGGCACTTATTAGATATTATCTAAAGAACCGTTACATGGATCTGGAGGAAATTTGTCATGGATGTTGAACAGTCTGGAAGAACACACAAACACTGGTTAATTGAGTTTCATTTTCAATTCTGCGCCGACAGAGTCGCGGTTGACATGTTGCATTGAATGACTTGTACCAATTTTGCGACAAATTAAAATCGCAACTTCTGCAGTTAAACTGGAAGAAAGTAAATTAAGATATAGATTGTAGCGCCCCGAGCCCTGCTATTTTTGATAGCATAATCAATAAATTCCTCCGTTACAAAATATTAACCTTGTTTTATTCCATTACTGTTTAATTACTCCAATGTATGTTTATTGGCGGCCGGCGCTTCGTTAGCGGATGCCGTTGTTCGGACAACGATCATAAACTTACCGTCACTCGTTTCCTAAATACTTTTTACAGTACGACAAGCTTGTCTGGCCCGGTAACACACGGTAATGCAGTTAATTCTGTCAGGGTATATGTGAAACCTATATACAAAACGTATCAAGTATGAATCCGTTGTCGACACGACGATTTAAAAGCCTATAGGGAGGTCTTATGGGTTAGAGGGATTAGTATTGTTTCCCGGTCGCGGCCCGTCTCGCACTGAGAGGTTACACGCGCTGAATTGAATAAAGCAAGCGGCCTATGACTTCTTCTAGATAATGTTCTGTGTTATGATAGCTTGTTTGGTCTTATATATGGTTCGCAATAAATTTGAGTTTGAATCGAGCTCATTGTATGTTTTTACACCGATGCCGTCATGTGTAGCTGCGGTACTGTGCCAAGTAAATTACGTCAGTTCAAATGAAACGCAACTCTGTTTTACAAACATTTTTTTATTACAACATACATAAATCGTTTCCTTTCTCCTTTCCTATATTTAGGTTTTATCTCACTTTATGAGAATACGTGATATTATTGAAACGAAGCCTATGTTACCGGTATGTTGCAAGCAATGCTAATGTTCTTAATATTATATCTAAGCAGTCAGTAATTCCAGTGCGCGCGGACAGACATTATCTTGTAGTGTTTATTATTTTTATGACAGGATTCGACCGACTTTCGAATACCTTTGTGCGCTTGTCTTGCATCTTAATATCCGATGGTCGCGTTTTACTTGAAAGCAGTGAAAAAGGTCAGTTCTCACTTACTGTCTTTACGCAACTTCAGTCACAATAATGGTGCAATATTTTTGAGTCACTAAGGAGTTCCTTAACGGAAGTTTAGTTGTCAATCAACATTAATTAAAGTTTAAAATATAAAATTTTTATTAAAGACATTGTATTTAAATACAATTGTGTTTCTTAATGACCCAAATCAGAGTAATTAATTATAACAAAGTTACGCCATAAACCGAGATAGTAACAGTTAACAGCGCGTGGCACACAATGAGATGTCGTGACGCGGTCGCATAACGCCTAAATTGTCTGCCTACCCACATCAGTCATATGCGTTTGATGGCGGAGTTATTTTAGTGTGGCGCCACGCGTAGGCGCAGTGTTAGCGGTGAGCGACGAGAGATTTGTGATATGGCGCTTAATTGCATCTGCTCGTTTTTATTGCAAACCATGTGTGTACCTTTTAAAAAGATTCTGTTAAGAATGACTTACAACGGGCCGAACAGAGGAATAGACGGAGTCCATGGACAACAATTCGGCGCGGTCCTGACAGACCTTTCGTTTCTAAGTTCATTGATGTACGCATACATCAATGGCAGTTTCGGGTGCTCGTAATATTGCCCTTCTAGGGTATTTCATCCATCTGGACCAAATAAAAAACCTTAAGCATACATTTTGATAATTTGCATGCAATCATCTTCCTTGGACTTAAATTAACATTTATTTTTAAATACTAAAGAAGTTGATTTGTATTAAAATTCTTGTATAATTCCGCTAAAAGCTAACACTCCGGCCAATCTTCGTGCGGCGGTGTGGTGAAATTAGTCGCGCGGATTGACCCAGTGCGCGTGCGCATGCCCCACACTTTTGTAGTCGTCAGTTACGAGGCCCGGCCGCACATTGTGTACCGTAACTCTGCCATGGTATTTCGGTCTGTACTGTTAACACGGCCATTAGCATCCGAGCGTAAGGTATAGGCCAAATTAGTAGAGTTACTGCAGGTAATGTAAAAGAATGTTGGCCGTGTGAGGCTGGGATGGATAATATAGTATTGAATAAATGTATGTAAAATGTGTTTCTAGACGGAATAGTCCAAATTGGTAATAACGTTCAAGTTGCCGATAACAGCATTCGAATCCGATGAGTGTTGATCTAAGAATACAGTGCATTGACCGCGTCACATAGAAATCAATAACTTAAGCCCTCTAGATAACGCACGTGAGTTGTTACAATATTTTATGAGAAAGAAGTATTGTAATTATTTCGGTTCGATGTACAGCGGAACAACCAATGAATGACCTGGGCCATGAATGAAAGCCCTGAATGCACGTACGAAAAGATATTCCGCTGAATTGTGAAGTCGTTACAGTTTTTGTCGCCTCGCCCACTCTCGCCGTCGCTCACGCAAGCCACCGTCGCGAATATGTTAACCAATATTACAAATTTAATCGGACATCTAAACATGAGTGTTATTCAACTATCCAAACATAAATCGCGAATATCAAATACGTCAGTTAACAATGTTTTGAAAAATAATTTAAAATGGCTTTGAAAGGAAGACTTTCAACGTAAATATACTGTCTCCTTGTCTGCATAAGTGACACATGACTATAGATCTTGAACGAAGAATTCGTATTGAAAACTAAATTGTAAAATAAATGTTCAATTGTTTTAATAACGAGATTGTGGCGTGGAGGACATCCAACGTGTATTTAGATATATTTGGCGCGAACGTGTTAGGCTTAAATACATTAAGATTTGTGGGTGTAAAGAATTGATTTAAAAAATTAGATGTATTATTAGTTAGAAGACTTAAGGAGCGGTATAAAGCCCAGTTTATAAATAAAAAAAAACTGTAGACAAGAGCGACTTAACGCTGCGACTCAGTAATCATAGAGTCTATTGATCCAAGTAAACATTGCCTCGTATAAGCTCAGGTACACTTATTCATAATTTCTCTGACCATCCCATTACGGTAATGTAAGCTTGATTGTATCTCATTTATTTATTTACATGATGTCACTCCATAAATGTCCCGCGCTTTTCAGCAGCCGTGTCGACACGGTGGCACACATCGCGCGTGCGAGCGAGCGTTTTTTTCGTCGCCGCAGCGCGCGTAATTGGCTTAATAGTCGCGCGTTTGTGTCGTGCGGCCGTTAGTGGACCGCCTCCCGGACGAAGTGGTACGTGCCTAGAATAATCTAGAATATGATAAAGTTCCAGTATGCTGGTATGCTACGGGAATTGGTCACACTTAATGTAATTATGAGGTTTATTGACTCCGGATTTTAAACGTTTATAAATACTCTTTTTCAAACAGCTAAACACATTTTTCAAACCCTTTTCCCCGCAACTTGGAACTTTGCTTCGAGATTTGATACAATGTGAATAAAAATACTGTACTGTTTTACATGTTTATATATATGTATATTTGTAAGAAATAAAAAGCGTTTTTATGTGGTTTTTTGTGATGTTAGGTAATGAATTGTTAAAACTTACGACCTTGTTCGAAAGGGAAACCTACGTGTGAGAAAAACAAACCAAATTATAATGCAGTGTGTTTAAAAGCCAAATAAAAAAAACTCGAATAAAATATAATCTGTGTGAACAAACGTACACAAGCGTTACGTAAACAAGGTCGGCAGCTTCCCACGGTTGCAGTTATGTGCATCGATAACATCTTGCCACCGCGCCAAATGTAACTCTAATTGCTTCTATCTTTAATAAAAACTACACTAGTATACATCTATTCAAATGTCTAGGCGGCTGAAGGTCATCTGCGCGATGGCCAGGATCACATCCTAGTAAGTAGTAACTCAATATTGTGTTGTCGGAATAGCCAAGATCTTTAATAATAATAATAGAAGCTAATACTTATCGATTGTTTAAAAGTTACTTAAATTATACATGTCAAATTCTCTACACTAAGGGACTCTCTTAGTGACCACTAATAATGTCATTTAACAGAATTGTAATGTGGTTAGAGCCACAACAGTAAAAAAACCTAGCATAGCAACTACTGTATGTTAACCTGGTTCGATTTCTAGTTAACAGCCATGAAAGGAATGCTGCTGAAATTTCGTCTAATCTATCACTGTCGAACTTTGCGAAATAGATTTGTCTCTTTTTGTTATTTGACGGTTGAGAGAGAGGTGGCGATCTGATTTCGCGACGTATGGCCGCGGACAGTCAATCTTGTTATGTCAATTCATCTAAATTGATAACTAGAATAGTGTTGGGCACATTTAATTTATATTTATCCATATTTTTAGAATACAAATAAGCCTGTGAGTTACAATAATTGTCACATAACTTGGCGGCTCGGAACAACGTTCTAGTCGGTACACAGAATGCAAGATAGATTGTTGATCGCGGGGGAGGGAACCGCACACGTTATCTTGAGCCCCCCAAGATATTTAGATAGAGACATAGGTAAATTTAATTCTAATTCGGTTATTTTTCAAACGTGGAGACTTCTAATTAATTATCATATTACAAAATATGGATTTGTGTTATTTTTTTTTTGGAATTCAACTGATCGAATCCAATGGATCATTTTAAAACGAAGTCCAATCATCGACCCTTTGTGTTAAGTCTATCGATGTTGACAATACACATCACTAGCTCGCTAGGCTAGTGAACTAGTGATGTGACACGGCTGACCCGCTCCCGTTCCGTCGCAGTTTTTGCTCGTTACGGTAACTGTATGTGATCCGAGCCACTTAGCGCTTGCCTTTGACCGTAACCGCTTGCAGCATAATTAATTGTATTTATTTTATTTCCAGGTAACCGCTGCTCGGAGGATTTAAGACGGTGAGCGAGACAGACTTAAGAAAAGTACTTGTATATCTATTTTACAATATATTATCAAAATATTAAGATGCGAATACGTCGTACCCTTTGTTATGTTTTTAAATAAAATATTAGTAGATTTTTGTTAACTTAGTGTCTTTTGAGAAGCGAGCATATCTCTCTCAAAGGCCGGCAACGCATCTGTGGTTCTTCTGGTATTGCAGGTGCCCATTGGCGTCGATGATTACTCTCTTAATCACGACAATAGTTTGCCCCTTTCTCGTCTAAAAAAACATACTAACATTATTTGTAACAATTCCAGATAAGCTTAAAAAAACGTGTTAGAATATGGTTCACAATAGTCGAATGATGGAATTCAAACCGACAGCAATATCGGTAGTCCGTACGCTTAACTATTAAGCTATCGCCGCTTTAAACGTCATTTCAACAAGTTTAACACAGACATAAAAAATTACCAATACAATTTTAATTACACAAAACAAGTGAGTACTAAAACATCGAGACAGTTACCGTACAATTTCACTGCATGTTGAGAACGTAATTTCAATACAAGTTTATCTTTAGTGGAAACCCGCGTTAAGTGTGACAATGACCCTCTGTTACCGGTAACGGTCTAATATCGCGTTTAATTATTTCTAATTATTCACCACTCGATAATTTTCGAGGCCAGACGCGGTGCAAAGAAATGGTACTGTGATAAGGTTGGCTGGCCACTGGTCAAGGGAAGGTTCACTTGCAGACATTTATAATTAAATTACAGTTATCTTTTAACATGCGTAACAATTATTAGTTTCACCAACCAATATTAATATTATACATAGAAAAGGCTAGAACAGTGGTCGCCACTCTTTTCTATCCATGGGCCAAATAGGACAATGTGAGGTATCACTGCGGGCCGCACATTTGTGCCCTAAGTACGTGACACAATCTATGTAGTTTTTTTAGAACTGTTTTTTTTTTTTTAAATTAAAAGCAATTGAAAATTTCGCTTTTTAAAGTTTATTGAAAATATTCGTGGACTTTAATAAAGGTTTTTTGATCGAAATATGTATACAATACAAAAGGAATATAAGTGGATCACCCGAGTGTTTATCTTGGATGAGAATGGATACCTCGAGCACACTTTTAAGTCTATTAGATATTCGGAAGATTCACGGGCCGCACAGAAACAACCGCGGGCCGCAGCTTGACAACCACCGGTCTAGATGGTGATATTTGTTATCATGTAAGTCCAGGACGGCTGAAGAGGTCTGGTAGACCGGTTACATGTCTTCTTTTTTATTCCCAGTAGACTTGTAGAGATGTTTTAAATACGTGTATACCTAGAACGAATTCCAGAAATTTGTTCACAAGCTTATTATCAAGAAGATGTCATAGATATTTTTTGTTTTATGAAGAACATTTGTATTACAATAAATGTGACAATGACAAGCGTTTTGTATAGTTAACTGCAGTAATAGTTTCACTTGTTTCGACAAGTCATGTTGTGAACATTCAAAATAATTACTTTTGTTTGTAATTGTTACACATTTTCACTGTGAAATCTTCTTTCTGATGATATTTCATACAGAAGCGAATGGGATACTGGCTTTGAATTCTATAAACAACGGAAGGTAAAGTAAGGTATTCCATAGTAAGATGACCTTGCATTTTAATGTTCATATTGTTACCTTATTTTTATCAAGGACGGGAATATGTTTTAATTTAATAGTATCGACAGTGGAAACCCACTATAAATATGTTGCCACACTGAGGTCGTATTACATGGCACACTTTGGAAATAGCTGTGTGAAAATGACGAGAATGATTTGCGTGAATCGCGCTATCACCGACCATCATCATTATTTGGTGGTCAATGTAATGGTCTTTCAATTGAACCCGGGACCGCGTATATGCCATCTCGGGCATTATAAGTGAATTACGTTTATTGCATTCAATTCGACGGCCTCCTAAAGCCTGCGATGACGCGGCGACTCTGCTAATTTTATACGTGGATTAAAGTCAATTCACAATGAGTGCCGATCGGAACATTCGTATGAATAATCTTATTACTTTATTACCTTATTTTATAAGTTAATTTATATGAATTCTGGGACACTTGATATTGCATTATTTAATCAAACGATTTTTTTTTGTAATAAATTCTTCGCAGTACCAACATACTGTTGCAAATAAACAAAAGCAAAATTAAGCCCTACACGTCTCTTTACTTAAACTTAAGACGCTTAGCGGAATTTCAGTAACATCTAAGAGAAATTCAAAATAACATTTAGTAACTTGATAAATGAATACATAGGCGTTATATTTGTGAACATTGCTGTCGTGTATAAGCTATCAGATCCCGCTGAACTAAAGTGAGGCGGCGACACGGACAGTTTGCTGATGCAGCGTGTTGCGTTTGCGCATGATCGTGACAAACATCGTTTACAGTTTCGTATTTCTCCGCTATTTATTACGGTTTAAACTATGTCCAGAAACCTATAGCCCAAGTGAACTGCTCATAGCGGTTGTAACTAAATCTCTTTATTCCTTAATTTAATAGAATTAAAATTTATCGAGTTGCCATGTAACACATTAACATACACAAATCGTACATAAGAAATTATAATTAAAACAATTGATATAGTGATTGTTAAATTGCTGCATTGCATACAGACTCACAAGATAGACATGCACGTAAATCTTCATCAGAAATGTCCCAAAATCCTACCTCCTTACTTAGTGTATCACTAGCATACTTCTTTAATTATAAAACATGTCAATGCACACAACGACGAATAAAACTTGCTTATTAATCTGCCTTCCGCGCCGTGGATAAATCGAATTCATGATTTGTGCCCGCTGCCGCTTAAGACTTATCCCGCAGACGACACAGTGGAACGCGTGACGAGCGACGGCGACTGCATGACCTTGCGGAACGCTCTGGATATCGCACGTTCGTGTAACTCGCGGCTTGCCACCGCTCCGTTACAAACGTGGAGTACTTCAACTTATGCTTTGTTGTTCTCTACACTACGCACACGCAGACCTCACACATTGTCCGGGAATACAGATTTAAGCTTATGGTATCCATTCCTAAATACAGTAGTTTCCAACCTTTAAAGAGTTTCGGTATATCATTCGACATGCTGTCAGGGGAACACAAGCTAATGCTCTTTCAAGGTACACCTGTGGGCGCGCCTTCCTTCGTTTTACGCCCGCCTGGTGCTCATGTCAGCAAGCCTAACATAACCACGAGCCGCCATAAGGCTTGAATTTTATAATACAAACACAATTACATTGTGCACTTAAAAGTCACGTGGAACTTGTTAGAAACATGTTATATTTTTAACAACTCTGCTAAACCTTACAGAGTCGTGTTAAGACCTACAAATGTGTCGTACGTGCTTCGTGCGGTGTAACAGTATTTACATCTAGGTTCGCTGGCATTTCACAGACAAGTATTTTTCATAGGATCTTGTACAAATCGATAATAAATAAGTGTGTTTTCAGCCTTGTAAGAGCTTACGCCATATTGCAATTTGTGAATAAAGACCAGAAGTTGTTAAGCGGTAAATTTACTATCCGGAAATAAAAGTTCAGCTAAATCGCCTCGCTCTTTCTCAACTTCTTTAATAACTACATACAATTATCTTCTTGTAACGTGTATGTTAATTCCAACTTTAAAAAAAAACATAATATACAGTTAAAAACGTTTTTAGTAACATAAAAAATTTCAATATTTAATTATTGCTCATAAAACTTTAAAGTAAATCTGAGAAAATATCAGTTCACAAAATTATCCTGACATTTTCCAGTTTGTGTCATATATTTTTTTAATAAAAATGAAAACAGTGATGTACCATTTATTTATAATGTCTTGAAGAAGTGGTCATTTAAGTCCGTACCCCTGACAGCAAACTATCAATCTAGCACGCGCACTGCTTACTAAGTGAGATGGGATGTTCTAACAGCTCAATCCAGTGCAGATTAACGTTTAGTTTCCTCAATAACGTGTCCAACAAAGTTGATTCAATGTCGATACAGGCTTTTTTTTATTTCTATCGTCATATAGAAAAGAACACTTAAATTGTATCTGAATTCTTGTATATCGTCGGTACATAAAGTAGAAAATTGTTACGCATTGTTCAGTTCAGTTTACAGTTTAGGAACGAATCATCGATTCGAAATTATGATTTTCATGAGCTGAGCCGAAACAATCTAAAAAGTTCTATTTGTAATAAAAGAGTAGATAGAAAACTAAATTTATTTCCGTACGATACAAAAGAGCTAGTAGCAGTTATTCCTAGTTCAATTATTAATTGAAATAGACTTGTAAAAAACGCAATCGTTAATAATTACCGCGTCTCTGTACAGTTAGCCGGCACGTTTTGTAGGCAGCGGCTAACGCGAGCACAGAGCGTTCTCTGTACGTCACTTAACACGTAGGCGGTGCTAATGGCCATGTTTATAGGCTACCCATTCCACCGACGCAATTCATTCCGTACCCATTCCACACGCAACCCATTTTTCCCAACGTCGAAGGATAGAACCCAGCCTGACCACAAATCTTCATGTTCAAACGATTTGTTATTAGTTCCGACAATTATTTTGGAGAGAGCATTGAACTTGTTTGAGTGTTTTGTTGGAATAATGTAATTCTTTTATAAACGAACACAGTTCAGCTGGGAAAGTAGATTGATAATTATAATTACAGCCAACTTCTTAAGCACTGGCTGTTTTACAACTTTAGACATTTCGGTTATTTTCCACGATCTTATGTTTACCATAAAGTTATACGTGCTGCCAGTATCATGTAAGCCATCACTGGAGGCATACTAATCAAACATTATCATCGTCTAAAGGCAATACAGGATTTCCTAGAGTCCTGCGGACGTCTAAATGGCCATGCTAACTCACAGGGGACCAGTGTTAATTTAAAACTCTTCGTAGAATTCCCGCAATGAGCAACGTTCTGCGGTGAGATTGTACACGTCGTTGGCTACATATCCTTTGCTTCTAACATTTCTTATGTCGCGTCGAATTCTTAACTAACTATTTTTATTAGTCGGCTTTCCCTAATGTCTGTGTTAGTCACGATTGCAACATCGTTTTGTAGAAAAAAATACAACACAATAGAGCTTGGGTTATTAATAAAGACGGATTAGCCTTATCAATTAAAAAAAATCGAATAAATTCTGAATTATTTATTGTAGGCGGAAACTCCACAAAACCCATCGTCAAGGCGAAATCTGTGATCAGCATTATTTTACTGGAGTCGAATGCTTGTTTATAAAAATGCTCTATTAATTGAGACAAAGCAAGCAAAGGGAGTCGAAAACATCCATATATCGTGTGTACATTCAATTAATGTGAATCGTTTAATTTTAGCCCGCGTCTGGCGGCGGAGCATCGCCCTTGAAAGTTTATTTACAAAACTTCCATACCAAACACACGTCTCTAAATGTACACGTGTGTTCAGGAATTTAACATGATGTTTGTAGGGTAGCGGAAATGTTTTACACATGTTAAATAGAAAGTGCTTCCGTAAGTAATTTTGAACTCAAAGTTAAATGAAGCAGACAAATCCTCGATCTCATTACTCTTTACCTTTGACTTAGTTCAAAGGAACTGTACTTTATTGTAATTATCGGAAATTTGTTATCGGTAAAATAAATTTGAACCAGTTAAATTAGATTAGTTTTTAAAAAAGAAACTAGATGGTGCTATTGATACTTTAAAACACGGTGTTGAATTGGGTACACTGAGAATTTTGTAAGTTTTATCGTGTCCAATTACGTAGATTCCATAGTAGATCGATTAAGTTGAAAGGTTGTGAGTAATATAGAAAGTTCTAGGCATCAGAGAGTGGAAAGCAGATACGATAGGTGTCAGTTGATACGGAGGGAGCTGTCGAGTGTTGATCGATAGTCCACGTCACTGGCACTGCAGATAAGTGTTGTATCTACATGGGTTCCTGATACTGAAACGTAGATATTGACTTTTCGAGTATTATAAGACAAACAAGCAACTTTTGAGACACCAATGAGTTCCAATAACGAGCTAAAAGATTGTATGAAGATAGGTGATTTTGTTTGTGCATATGCTTTTGGCCACATTTTCCCAATGACAGAAGCAGGGCTTCGTATTGGGTGAGGTGTTATGACTATTCCCGTTAATAAACGGTAACACAATTCCGCAAAAAGATAATGCAATTTACATTTTATGACATACAATGATATCATATAAATGTTTATTTAATTTCTCTTATCACAATTAACCGGGTTGTGTGTGCATGTTGACAGACGTTTTCTTTTTGCAGGTACGTTGACCTGCGACTGAATAACTGATAACCCATTACTTATTCTGTTTAGGTGTTATATTTTTTGGGAACAAAAAAATGATACAATGCGCCAACGTTGTATGTGTACATATATATAATACTAAAAGAGTAAAATAATTTGGGTTACATAAAACATATCAGGATTGTCCGACCTTAAACCTTTGTACGTTGGTATCAAATGCCGTTCCGCCTCCCGCGCGCCACCACCGTGACCGCTTTGTACTTTCGCTATGCCAACAAACATATACTATGTTTTATATCACAATATAACTGTAGCCTATTGTATGGTTTTCAACGAGTCGAGAAAATATCCAATGATCCTATGTTTAAAAAAATGTTGAAAATTAAAGCTAGATGATTGTAACCTGTCAACTTTAGAGAAAGAAAACAATAGAATAACACGTCACTTGTCAATATCGATTTATCCGCTCGGGCCATAGTTGTCAATTATAGATATACAAAATGTTAACAAATTCAAGAAGATTACTAGCCTTCTAAATTAGTCGGGTTACAGATTCAGTGAGTTAAACACGTCCAAATATTTGTTGTTAATTAAAGCAAATACGCGAACGATAAGATTTGCTTGCAACCAGGTTTTATAAAATTGGGGCAAGGAGATTTTTAAACTTAAGTAAACTTACATTTTTTAATTGTTATGTTTCACTAGTTGAAATTTTAATACTTATTATAATGTTTAATGTAATTTGTCAACTGAGAATCTAATTCCAAAATCATGTTTTGGTATTAATTTATCAATTTTCGAGCATTTTTCGTGTGATGTAAAGACTGAAGTAAAAAGTCGTGTCGTGATCGTCCCGTGTGCGATAAAATTGAATTAGGTATGCACACAGTGGTGTAGCAGGAAGTCAGGGGCTGCATCAGGAGAAAGCGAATCGATTATTGTGCGTGTTCGGTTACGCCCTGGATGATGTTATGCAACTAGCCCTAAGACTTACGCCGCCGTACGCACCGACATACATCCAAATTGCTTAGCGCTTAAGGTGTACTAATATTTCGTTATTTCTATTAATCTCCGTAAGTTTTGATAATCAGCTAATACCTACCCTATTAATGTACAAAATAAGGGTACTGTTTCCTCCAGCGATTGCCAAACAAATGACCGGGTGCGACGCGTCGCACGGCCATGCGCTAAGTGCAAACAGACACTATGTGACGTCATTCCGCCGGCACGCCTGTACTTCAGATCTGTGCATTACCGACCGGTATACCGCTATCTAACAAATGAATTACGCATTTCACTTGTTATCTCTGTATCATACTGTTATCGGATGAGTGCTTGAAGTGAAAAATATAGCCATTGCACTAAATTCGGAAGTTTATCTGTTATTATGTCTTACTCAATTTTCTGTTCCTAAAACGTAATGCTGCTTTGGATAGTTGTAATTAAAACGCTTGGAGCGAGCAAAATATTACGGTTTTTCTCGCACTCCTCGTGCTAAAGTTTTGTGTGTATAATATGTTTTGAAAGCATTGTGCTTAATTTTTCGTTTTTAATTCAGGTTGCGTGTCTGCTCGCCTATAGATATCTCTATAAAATAAATGTCACAGTTCCTTTGACTCTCAGTTATCCATGTTTGATATTAGCCTTGATGATATAATTAACTGATTACTGCGAAGTTATATTAATTAACAATAGGTGGTTATCTCCGATGAGCATAATTGAGCCAGCGGCGTCGCTGCAGCACAATGCGACATACAGATTACAAACAAAGTATTATCTTAACACAATGTAACGCAAAACATTATTCTCTCAATTATAATGAATGCAGAATTATTGTTGACAATCCAAATTGTTTTAATAATATTTGCTGTCTTGTATTAAAATAATGAAGTAAGTCTATAGTTAATGTGCAAAGATAACATTTTCGAAGAAACTCTTAATTTAAAATACTTACATAACTTGAAGACATCTTTAGAAGCAAAGCAATTCAACAAAGAAAATGTTGAAAAATTGGAATATTTCAAAATTTTCGTAAAGTTAGATTATTATTAAAAAGAGCTTGCTGTTAACAATATTTTTAAAATTATGTCTAACACGTCTATGTTAATAAATTTAAAAACTTTAAATGATTGTCTTGTAAAAAATTTACATTTTAAATACTGCCATCTTTCTATTTAACTAACGATAAGTAGGTTTTATATCTATGAGTCTTCTCATGGTCGTCAGCCCCTAGCTGCGCACTGCTGGACATAGAACTTAGTTCTACTTAAATAAAATTCGTTTTAAATCCTATTTTCCAATTACCGAATTTGCGCACGAGAGATGATGAGATGGTACTACGCGCAGGAATTCCAATCATATTACAATTTAGAAATCAGTAGCCGGCGTCTAAAATTAACTAATCCTAGATAATTCAGAGTGATTTACGTCGAGGTAAATTGGTATATTTAGAAGTACACGTTTGCGTTCGATTACCAGTTCTGTGTAGCGAAACATTACGCCATGCAGCTACCATAAATGTAAAGTCCTTCGTGCAAATGTCAAAGATATTATGCATTATAAGTAGAGGATTCTAAGAGCATAGAACCAATTTGACTGTAGGATTCGATTCTCCCCATCCTGCTCATTCTCACAAGAAATATAGAGACAGCATGTTAGGTCAAAATCAGGTTAAAATACAGGGAATATTTCTAACGCATTTGTTGAAGATTAGAATTAAGAAGAGTTAAGTATGTTCGTAAGAATTAAGTCGTCAAACAAATAACCTAATAAAAATATAACTTCATACATATAAATCTAGTTTTCTCGCATCTGTGTCAAACACGTCAATCCCAAGTTAAATCGGAATGTCTAAGGTCAACTTTATGTTTGGACAACGCCCTTAGCCAGGAATCTTATCGCATTGGAAGGAAATATTACGACTATTATTTTAACTTGACGTAATAATAGGTTGCGGTCGCAAATATACGAAATCGATCAGGTCAATGGCCCTTTCGAACTACTTTTGAACGTTGAGAAATGATATTGCTTTTATCGGTTACTGTCTCGAATAACTTATTTACTTTCAACGCAACGGGGACAGTACTCAAAGTACATACCGAGATGCGAAGAACAGCATATGCATCGTTTTTACAGTCACTAATAAAACGCTGACGAATTGAACACAGGTCATCCTGGTCCTCCATTGATGGAACACGCGCATAAACCATCATGTTTTCTCTCCTTATGAAAAGATGACAGATTTGTTCGAATATTAGGTAATGAAAACCAACGGTTACAGTATTGTTATGTATATTGTTATAAAATTAATAAAACCAACATGAAATAAAAGATAACCTTCGTATGATGACCGCGAAGATAAAACGGGTAGGTAGCTAAATACTTCTAACTGGGTCACACAATACACGCGAATTGCAACAGAAACGCACATACGACTAAACGAAATCACAGCTATGTAATATTAAATATTATTACTTAACTGTTCAGTACTTTGACACAGTTAAGCTCCGTGTTTAACTAAATCTATAGATAATGTGTTACTTTGTTAATGAGTAAATTGTTGTGACAGCTACAAAATATTTGCTAAATATTTCGACTCGATCTTCAAAGTAACCCACATAAGATATTCTTTCATAGCATATTAACACTTGGTTTAATTCTATAGGGTAAACTCTACATAACGTCGCCTAATAAACCGACCTTTTTATGACGTCTTAAAGAGTGATCGTTAGCTGGAGAGTAGTAACTTTATAATTTTTCTTTGATTATTTAAGTAGATAGACACAATTAATTATTTAAGTACTTTAATTAATCGATATTATTCAATATCGGTAACTCGACATGTTTAGTCTTCGTCTTGTTATGAAGTAGTTAGTCCATAAATAATCGTTTGTCTTCGACAGTGCGCCTGCTTAGTTCGTTCCGAAATTTTACATCTGATTTCAGGAAACGTGTCGACATTAAATATGTAACAGAATTTCATAACATAGTTGCTATCCATGCAGTTACTGATATACCTTATCAGAGAAATGTTCGTCCGCTTGTAGCGGTATCAGATTACATGTTATATGAGTTGGAGATATAATATATGTGCCCCATTGTTCCATTGTGACTTAAGTAATGTGATAATTCATGAAATACTCTTCATACAAACATTGCGTGACAACATTAAATATTAGCACGTAACTATGAATCCTTGTCCAAATAAGAGGCTACAGAGCATGGTACATAAGCTATAGTTAGTTTGTAAACTGACAATCCTATATTTTGTCATCTAATATCAAATTTTTGTAACTCCCTTATATGTAAATACTTCATCAACCTGCCCTTTTCCCTATGGAGGATCGGCACAGTATGTACTCTTCCATATATCTCTGTCAGCCGTCATATCAGAACTCACACACTTCCTTGGCATATCGTCTTTCACGCAATCCATCCTCACCTTCTTCGGTCCTCCTCTACCTTTATAGCCATCCACATTCAGTTCATCACATTCTTATTTATGTGCTCATCATCTCTTCGCATAACATGTCTACACCACGCTATACTTGACATGTAAATACTTCTTAAACTTAAAAACCATGTCTTGCTGAAACAATGCAATTTATAAAATGACGAATTTAATCGTCCAGTGACATCACTATCTTCATTTATTTAGGGCAGATCTAAAGTGTAGACTATCGCACCGACATCTCTGTGCAAGTCGTCATTATGTCACCGGCTACAACGACGCCGACGTGTTGCACAACATGACGAAACTGCAATCATAGAAGATCACTCGCGTGCCTCTGATTGACATTACGTGTCAGATAGCAAACACTCAAACAATTACAGCCTTCTTTACTTGAGCAGTAAAGTCCATAGTTGCCAAGTCATTGCCACTCTCGGGATCGACTGACAGATATTTAACACCGTTTTCATTTCCTCGGTTATTATTCAAGTTGAGATTTTGTTCTATTTGTGTTTTGTTCAATTGTTTGCTTTTGATATCTTATAGTTCCTTGACTTTTCGTTTTATTTACATAACTTCTAACAGCGACCCAAATAAACACTGAACAATGTACCGTAATATTGTGAATCTCTAGAATGTACTTGAAGGCTAAATTGCTTACTCTAATTTTCTATTAAAATGCATTACGTTATCCAAGAGCATCAGTTCAGGGATCAAACAATTATCTTGTGACCTGCTCGTCCTTAGTTCGAACTCCACCACGTACCAGTGTTACTCGATTTGGGCCAGTGTTGTTGACTATGGTTCAGTTACCCTTCGAGTCGCAATGGGGACGTATAGTGTATATTTCTTCGTATATTTTTTCCCACGACGAAATTAACACGTTCCGAAAATCTTTGTATCAAAATGTGAAACAATTTTATTTAGAAACTGATTGATGTTGCTACATTATCAGACCATCATACAATTATGTACTGCAACCAGTTTGAGCAATTATATATTGTAAAACGTTCGTAGTATAATAGATAACTTTGATATCATAATAACATAGTGGAGGTTGATATGTGTCATGTGTGTGTAAAACATGCTACGCCATATACTTTAACGATAAAATTAACAAGACGAAAAAAAAAATGGTGAAACTTTTAAAAAATATGTCGCCATGATCTTTATAACTCGCAGATTTCATATTTTTATGGTCACATTTTGGACAGCTTAATTAAAAGAATCCCAAATGATTGTACCCTACCACGAAGGTTAACAATAAAATACTTATCACAAAACACATGTCAAACTCGATTCAATTATTTAAGATACAGAACATCATGATGGGACATAATTCAAACCAAACGAAAAATCCTCCGAGTCAAGGTAAAAAAAAATAAAAAATAGTACTGGCAACTGCGCAAGATTTCGAGAACTGGAATTAAATATTAAAAATCGTTTAGCTTGTGTGTGCTTGTGCTTTCCAGTAGCATCACAGCGGTGTGGAACACTCCAGAATAAAAAGGGTTTGATAAGTTCACTAGGTATTGAATTGCACATTTACTTGTTTGTCAATGTAGGGTGCATTTAAAATAGCTCATTCCGTTAAGTATCCTTAGAATTCAAGTCCAACTAGTTTCAGAGTTGCAGCACTTATATTGTAGTTCATTTGAACTGTGTATTGTATAAAATTGTAGCATTGTTACATACTCTTTCAGAACAAAGGTACTTCATTTCTTACTCCCAACTCCAGTTCCAAAGTTACCAACAAATTTAACATAACCTTGCAATAAACATTTCCAGAGCTGAATCATTTCGCATCTTGCAGTATCTCTTCAGAGAAATCTAAAGGAATGTACATCGTTGTAAAATATTGATCCTTCCTCGATTCCAAACGTTTGTCTATTTTACTTTCAAATACAATATCCTCAACATTACAATACTTAATTGACTCTCTCATATTTCAAAGTAATCGTTATTTACGAACATATTCCTAAGGACCTCCATACACGGGCAGTTACACGCAGATGCTATACTATCGATTACGTTTTTAGCTGCTGCAAATGTCAACGAACGTCGAACCAGTCGACTATTTGAGCAGTCCGTGTATGTTAGTTGACTTTGACATTAAACATAAAATGTGTATCTTATTTTGTGGTCATCCGGTTGTCTCTTAAAGTCCATAATTGCATGCCGATGTAATGCAATCAAATCAATTTCACCCACACAAGAAGACCCGTAAAGAGATAGCGGGTTAATAGCATTACCAATCGAAGAAGTCATGATGCGGTTTCAATTTGCGATAAATTCAATAATAAATTGTCATGTTGATGTTCCTAAAGGAATACGTTAAACTGCATACATGGTATTCAATTGGAGACTTAGATATGAAATAGATATCTTGGACTATAATTTTAGATTCTTGTGACGATTACGTTTTGCTTTTACTAATTAAATCCAGAAGATCAATAAAGTTAACGAATTGTTGCAAAGACTATCATAACTGTGTAACATTGTCAATAAAAACTTTTACGTACACTTTCAAAATAGGCCTTAGTTTACATAAACCGAGCTCTGGTGCTAATTTGAAAATATAATAATTCAGATTTCTAGAGTAACGTTGGACTTAATCAGATCTTAAATTCTTGTCTTAAATATCACAGGCAATAATTATAATTCGGCTTTGTGTCAATCTTGGCACAGTTAGCAGAGAAAGTAAGGCACGGTTTGGTTACTTAAGTTTATAATCAAAGAAAGACAGACAACAAATCAATTTGGAAAAACTTAAATACTTCATTCATTTTAATTGTACAATCTGATTGACCTAATTCTTATTATATTATTAAAATTTCTTTATAAAGAAGGCTGTGTATTCAAGTAAAGCGTTTTCTAAGTCGAATAAATCTCAGGCGTCCGCAAGGTCGCGTTCTGAGACCTTCTTTTTATTCTTATCACGCTCCGAGCTATAAATTCCATAGAAGTGATCCAATCCAAAGAGGTTATCTGAGGTCACCTCGCTATAAACAACAATAATCACTATTTATTAAATTTCTCGTTATTAAATCAATAAACATAGCGTTATTGTCAAGTTCTTTGTATATTTTTCCTTTTATTTTTTATCTGTGATGAATTTAAATAGGTTTTGTGTTTTTTTTTTCTATCTACGTCAAAATTATATGATGAATCCATTATTTAATAGTTACCGTAAGTATATTTATTGGTAAACGTTGAATAGATTTGGAACAAAAACAAAAACTAGAGATGAACTAATTATAAATTGCGTAGACAATTTGAGTAGCCGCACAACTTTCCCATAAAGCTAAAGATGCAAATAAAAAGCCAGTGATGCGTTTCAAACACGGACAAACACATAAATTGAAGGCTTTTGTTGTTTATGGTCATGCTCTGTTAACCAAGTCATACCATAGACCATAGAGTATGGTCAAATATGGCCGTCGAGGGCAACGAACTGAGGCGAACCGTTCGCAACAAAAATTAACATTCTCTATGCCTGTTCTATGGACATTAACGTAACGTATTAATTCAAATCTTTGATAATCTCGCGATCTTGGTCTAGAGATGTTGATTTGTTTAATGGTAACACTTGAAATGTAAATCACTTTTCATTTTGTGACCATCATCAATTATTTCAACTTTATCATGACTTCATAAATTAGCTGGGTTTTAATTGCATTGTAAAAGCGTCGTCGGTGCTATAGGTTAGTCACTATCTTTCAGTATTTAAATTTATCTATTTATAGATAGCGACTTTTTAATTTCTAGTACACACTTTGTACACGTAAAGATCAACAAATAAGCCTACTATACAAAAAGTATCCACGCTGACCTTTGCACAACCTTTCCACCACAATTCGCTAATGATCACAATCCATCGAGATTGCTTGTCTGCCAACGCAACACCAATTACGAATATCAAGAGGATTTGACACAGCCCGGTCAATTTACTCCAGGGCTCTTTAAAAACCAACTCAATCCATACTATCGACAGCTGGGTATACTAGCTCTCTTATTATCTACGGCATAAGAGCTATTTTACCTCCACGTGATAAATCTAGCTTAATTTAGCTCGCTTGACAGGGTATAATCATGATGCATTGTGTACAGGTAACTTACAATTTTAATCCCACAAAAAATACGGCCGGTCCGTTATGAAACTGCTACCTTAATGACTAGCCGACTCCGAATTTTGAGACAACCGTAATTACGTTGATTCTTAGTTCAAGAAGCCTCTTGTTTCTTGGTATTTCATACAAGATCTTTCGAGAAATACAACCTTTCCTGGGCAAATAGTCGCGACAGAAAAAATGCAATTGTTTAGAAGAGCCATTTAAAGTAGGTCGTCGAAGTATATCACGTATTTAAATATATCATTATCGCACGCCATTCGACACTTTTAACATAATTAACCTGTCACACTGCTCGACTTAAGGTCATACGTAACCCTTACGCAACTACCTCCAAATTTAACTCCTTACAAAACATCGTGAATCCATGAAATATTCAACGTAGCGGCGCCTTTGGTCGATTCGTATTCAGGCTGCGGCGTATCAGTGTATCACAGATGTCGCAAGTTGTGGCAAATTGCCACCGGGTGACATAAGCCGTGAGCCAGTTTGTTAGACCTTATTTGATGTTTGATCTAGCTCGTGCACTGCATTGTTTACACTTTGGACCAGAGGCTAACACTGGATCTCGGGGACTTCATTGCTGACAATTATGACATCGACTCATTTTTTTTTCGGAATTAATCGGACTTAACTTGGGTCACTTTCAGTGTTAGAATACTTGTTTATACAGTTCGTAATGTAGATGGGTGATACCAAGAGCAATTTATTAGATATATTTCATGTCGTATATAGTCTCCATATGTTATACTCATTACTTTGTAACCATTAGCGTGAGCCTAACTAATTTATCAGATACCGCTCGCTGAGTTCTATATTTAGTTGGTGTACAATCTGGTAAAAGGATTTAATGGGTCAAGTCAATTGAAACGCGGCCATTTCAGTTGAGTATAACTACGACCGTCCCAATTTGTTCGGCGCTAGTTACCCTTGTACAATTGTATCAGTTTTCACAGTGTTCATTATAAATAGGTTAATGCATTTTGTTTAGGGTGTGTTCAGACAAACACTGCGTTTAATATTAACAGTTTGGGTTACAAAAATAAACAAACAAAAGGCTTGTCATGAAAGGTAGGGAGGCCTTTATCATGCAGTTGTACCAACGAGGCTATTTAAAAAAGTACGATGGTGTTAAAACTAACAATATTAGTAGAAATCTAGTTCAATGCCATGGTTATATTATTGACAACGTTTTTGGTCGAATTAGCGGATGTCAGCTAATTTATAGAGCTTCAACAAACATGATAGATTCTGTTTAGAACTCTTTAGAGAAGTTAATCAAAACAAATGTGCATGCGAGCTAAGTCTACGACGACGAAGTTTCGACTGTGGTTCATTAGATTGTATTGTTCGAAACTATTTATTAGCCATTCCATAACGTTGTTTGGAGTCGCTTCATTGTGCTTTATTACGCCGCCGGCGGTGCCGCCTTCATTATTTATTACTGCATCGAATTGGCTTAAGTCTACTAATAAACGAATGATTTAAAAACTACGAATCCAAATTCAGATCTGTAAACCTGACAGACATCACTTGAAATATGTTTAAAAATATGCTTAAAGTTTTTCATTGATCCTTTTCAAGTACCAGTTTGTAATGTCTCAGCCAGTCTTTTACTTTGATTATCTTGATATATATTTCTGTGTAAACTGAGAACTATCATTAGCGAAATGTTATCTAACTAAACATCGACACATGGAAGCACTTGTCCGCCCCAACCGTGTACCCATTTGACTAGCGTATCGATATTATTGATGTATTATTCAAATATAATACAGGCCGTGCGAAGGAAACTTGTATCGAATAGAAATCGATTTTACTAATCCATTTATTTAATATCTCCTTGATTGATATAGAACACATTAATGTTGGGGAAATTTCACCTGATCCTTACAGAAAACATTCTAAGAAAATGGCGATAATCATAGATTTAACTCTTCACGTTGTGATACAAAATAAACATTATACAGCAATAGTCAGACACAGAGTTGTGGATACTTAAATATGTCCACCGATTAACGGCGCAGTGTCAGTACATGTTATTAAAATGAGAATGTTAATTGTAAAATTGGACGATGAATCATGTCTCAATGCCGACACAAATTACCCTCACTTGTACAGGAATCTTAAACTGTGAACACAAAGGCATTGCAGGGGAACTAAAGAAATCTCTGATGGAAAAAATACAATCCATCAAAACAAGCCGGAGTGGTATCAAAACATAACCGGCTTCATTCCGACGTAGGAGCAACAGCCGGAGCGTGGCCTACAGTACAAGGTCGGTCGGGTACCGCTTTACAATCGTACTCTTTTTGTAACCACCTTTCTTCCTTCCAGCAAATGAAACATCCCGAAAGTAACACGGGAATATCACCCTTAATATAACGTAGCTTAGGATAGTATTCGCATGCAAGTGATCGGAATGTTAAAGGTCGTTGAGGCCGCTTGTTTTCTTTTTTGCGAATATTTTTTACCTCCGACGTTCGGATGATACCTTGCAGATCATTTTTGGGGCCGTTCGGTTTGTTTTTAAACTGGAAAAGATTTTGCGATAAAAATGATCGTTCTTAAGATTTCTTCACTTAATCCACTCCAACCTTTCATCCTGTGTAATTATTGTTTATTTTATTAACATTTTGCAGGACATTCTATAAATTAAACTGGAATGAAGCATCTCCGGGTTTATATCTAGTAACATTTAAACCGATGGAAAAAAAACATGTTAAATGCATTTTGTCGCGACTTGTTATGAACGAATGTCAAGTGATTTCATCAAATGTCTTTTTTTCTTGATAGTTACGTTTACCTTAAATGCACCTGTACGTAACTATTTTAAAATATATTTATTTAACTGATTTCAAAAGGAGGAGGTTCTAAATCGGTCTGTATGTCTTTTGTTTAATAAAAATTTCTTAGACTTACCCACCGTTTTTAGATGCACCTTAACTATTTCAAATATCCTATATTAGGTCACAATTCTTATTCTTAATTTCATTTCTTTTATTAACTAATGACTTTATATGCAGTCCCATTTCTATCTATTTTTTGTTAAACTTACTTGATCATGATACTTCAGATATATTAACCAAAACGTCCATAGCATACTGTCAAATCGAACTAGTAAAATTTAGTGTGATTTTTTCGGAATCCTGCGAAGTAAAGTACATCGGAGTACATAGCTGGTTTCCCCACCTACAGGTGCTTCGACCAGCCCGGACATGTGCGTACACTGAATAAGGAGCAGAGAACATACCTTTGTCCCCTTAAGGTTCGGAATTACTGGAATGTAGGCATACTCTATATTAGGTCCTATCCTAACTTGCCCTTGTTGAACGTAAAAAGTTTTTTTAATCTTATTTCGTCCTGGTTTCCGACCGCGAATCGCCGTCGTGTGATTTTGCCGTGTGGTTTCAGGTTATTTTATTCTAATTACAAATTGATTACCAAGGTATGCGAGTCTGTGGTATGTTCTGATTGGCTGTTGCTTAATTTCGCAGTTAAATACGCTTATTATTACCATGTTATATTAGGGGCCTAGATATAAACGTAGAATGTTAGTCGACTAAACTATCTTTCAAGATTTTAAACGGCAAAAATATTAATGATGTATTCAACAACGCTAAAACTATCAACCACGATGGCATGATATGTATTTTTGATATAAACTAAAATAAACAAAAGAAAAAACAAAAAAACTCATAACAGACACTAAGATAAAACACCTTGTAGCGTCATCAAATTGATTCCGGCTTCCAATTAAGGGCCAGAAAATCGAAAGTTGTCACAAAAATGGCCTCCGAGCTTGTTTTTATTTAAATAATATTTCGACGCGAGTTTCTTTTCGTAGCGACGCGGCCGGACTTTGACGAATGCGCTGGGAGCGAAAGTGGTATTTCGGGATCCATCACAATATCTGATCGTCACGCCCTCTCTTGGTTTGTTTACTCATTTATAATCACTTCGTTTTTAATGTGGATGAGAAAATTACTAATGTCCTTCTGACAATTCTTTTAAGATACAACCTTTAATGTGTTATTATCCATTCTTTATTAAATCTCCGCTCTTGTAGTTCATGTCCGTTATAGTATCAAACTCTCGAAATATGCGAATGTTTGATCGTGGTATCGAAAATCCGACAACTTCTATCGAAAAGACAATCTTCATGCTTTGTTCTTGATCTTTTGTCGTCTTAAATGTTTCATAATTTCGTGTAAATGTAAGATTTGTGGATTTTGCCCTTTCGATGCCAGCTCAATGCCATCGCAGCACTTCCTACTCCTATATCCATAGTGCAAGTGACATTAAAACGTCCTTCATTGAAATTCAATCATTTTGCATCGTTCTATTTATGAAGTCACTTCCTACGTGGAGGAATTAAATCACTTGATTAATTTCATCATTTATTTTAAACCAAAAGTCAAATGACTATTGTAATTAATGTGTCCTTTAATACTGTCAATGACAATTGGTATTCAGAGAATGAATAAGTTTGTAAAACTTGTAACAATGTTTCTCCACTATTCCGAAGCAACTGGATAAGAATGTTGACAAGACGTTGGTATAATCCTAAGACGCCAGAGAACGTTTATGCCTAAAAAGTAACTCTGTAAATAAAAGAATTTCACGTACCAATCTTAACAAACTCAAAACTTAACAAGTTAAAAGAAAGCAGTCATTACGTATCTTTATGATTCGCCTGGCCTTAACTTTCGACGGACGTTTGGATAATGTTATTCAGATAGGTTGTTTATAACCTCCGCGATATATCACCCTGCTTACCCTTTTCACCTAAACAGGTGTCAACGGTTAGAATAGACGTTGCTCTTTTGATAGTATAAGAATTTACATATTCGTTATAAACTTGTATCAAATTCAATATCAGGTTTTGTCTACCGGCTGCTGGATAAATGCCTTCCTCGATGTTATCCATAAAATAGGTCTTCTTGAGTCATTACTCCACCTGGAGCACTTTCTTAATTTTGTAATCATATCAAATAAATCGAATGAACTCAAGTTTGTGAACCTCATTTCGTAACTGTCGGTTCTATTTCAAGAGCACAGTTTCTGGGCCACAGGCGTGGCCGGAAGTTCAGTCGAGTATTGCCGATACACTTCCGCTCCACTGATTTATTTGGGTGCGTATTTATATCTTAGAAGGTTCTCAGTGATCTTTTGGTTATAAATTATACCAGAAATCCTATCTAAAACATAAAATACTATGACAGTCTATCCTATTAATCCCAGTCCTATGAAACGTTCTGTTAAAAGTCACTAAATAGCTTTTACTATGTTAAATGTGTTGTAATTCATTGTATATTTTTATATTAAATACCTTTTTCAAGCTAAAAAAGAGTCTGGCTTCATTTTCACCATTTCTTTCCCTTTTTTTTATAAGCATTCACCCCTTACATTCTTCTTTAACCGAATGTAACCCCTGTTTTTATGCATAAATTTCTGGTGTGCAGATCCAGGGTAAACAATCGTTAATCTGCTCGTGTTGGAAAGCGTCCAGCGTACACCCCCCCGCCCCCCACACCTCGTTATTACTGTTTACTTTACCTTGAAGGTAACATTAGTCATGTGAGTGTTCCGCATTCATGACAATTTATAACTTGTTACTAACAATTATTTATTCATTGACCAACAATGCCCGCTGGTTCATACATTTTTATTAGATTAGCTTGTATGATGTGGTTTAGGTTCTTACCCAAGCGTACTGCGCATTATGTTAGTATATATTGTGACTTATTTCTTGATTATGTACACCGAGCAATGTAACTCGTCATCTCCAAGAATTGTGTTTGATGACTTGTAATTATATTGCTAAGTCATAGTATGGATATGGGAAGTTCCGATGTTATATGACGTAAGATTTAATGTATTAGGATTTAATACAGTTTGTATTGACAAAACAACATCGCATCGTAGCCGTGTCGTAGTCACATCGTGGTCGCAGCGATCTATCTCGGTGCTAGGCGTAACGGCGTCGCATACCGTCCCCGGTCACGTAGCCCGTTACATTCGCTCGCCATACGGAACTGCTCCATTTATATTATTGTTATACTGTTGTCGCACTACTCTATACGTCACTATTACACTTCTAGAGTACAAAGAGATATTGAAGTTTTACAAACGTGGTCAAAGAATTAATTCCTGCGTCAAGTTCATCTTATTTTTGAGCTAGCTTCCCTACACACGAAAATTGAGAGTCGAGTAGCTTTAAAGCATTTACTATGTCGTGATTGTCATATCTTTGGAGCTGTGTCAATGAGACTAGATTGATAAGAGTTGCATTGTCTTACTATACTCCTAATTAATTAAATCATTTGTAATATAAAAAATATTTTTTTAAGTAAAGACAACTATTCTCCGATATAGCGTTTGCGACTTAAAATAGAATTCTATTAGAATAATATGAATTTGAAATTCAAAGTACGAGAGCCTATTTAGGTATTGTCCACCATCTTCCGCTTCTCAAACGACAATCAAATGATAAACCGCGCACTAATTGCCAATTTGCAGTCTACCCCCATTCATATCGGCCTCAGCGCGGGCCCGACATTACACGATAGCTAAATTACCATATCGTAGGCACGCTCTGAATCATACGCTACGATTTCTCCCATTAGCACAGTTTATCCTTAACAATAACTAATAAATCCTGCATCAAATCTGGACTCTATTGCAAAGAAATAGGTGCTCTAGTTTTTAATCAAAGCCGGCCGAACTACTGAGACTGCATAGAAAGTGTTCCAGCTAGGGTGACAACGTTTGTAATATTAAATAAGACATGATTTAATTGAAAGACCAGTGGTATGTTAGACTTTGGAGTATTTAACGAGTCACCAACCACACAACCACTCCGCTCGGCAGCCGGAACACGACTGACAATTGACGTACGCGCCTGAGACACCCAAGTCTGCGGTCAATACACTATTATAGTTGAAAAACTATATTGAGAATAATCTCTAATTTTATTATTTTACGATAATATCCTTCTAATTTTATTACTCCAAGAGATATTACGGCTACTGGAAACATTAACATTGAATCTTTTAATTAACGAGCTTGTGCCGAGTCTTATAATCAGATTGGCATAAACTTGTTTTAATGAGTTTCGATTACCGTTAACCTAATTAGTTTTGGCAATGAATTTTACTATTAAAATTCCAGAGGTCTTGATTTTTTAATGTATTATTAAATTTGTAATTTTAAAGTCATTGAACAGCGGATTTAATTGACTAAATACTGACCACCTCTTAGCTGGTATTATTAGGTAAAGGGTTTACGTATTTTGTGTTTTACTGAAAGTTTGCATACAAACAATATATAAACTAAAAAGTTTTGCATCTTCTTCAAAGTGTAACAATAACTCATCCTGTTTTTTTGTAAAACATCGTCACCCCAGCACAATACCAGAGTCCGTTCTATGTCGCCAGGCGGCTGTACCATTGTCAGCAGACCCGATACACAGCAAACACGTGCACAAAGTGCCTGCAAGTAACATTGTGGCGCAGTGGATTGCATGTCCGGGTTCGATTCCTAGCTTTAAGCAACATTTATTTGAAGACTTAATTTTAGGTGTTACTGGAGGAGAGTACTGCACAGCTGGCAGCTGACCTTCAGCCAAGATATTCAAATAGACGTATAAAATTGTTTTTATTTGCACATGTACCAATAAGAATGTGTCACATTGATTTTGTTTAGGAAGTCGATAGCATTGTTGCTGAAGTTTCATAATAAGTGTTTGTCATAATAGGGTTGGCACTCTAAACGGATATAACAGTTGCCTGTTACGTCAGGCTAGACCCTAGTTAACCTCCAATCACGCTGTTTTAATAATAGTCAATTAAATACTTAAAACTTTTCCACAAGTTTTTTATTAAACCAATCTTTCGCTCTCAAGTAATTAAAAAAAAATGTAGCCGTAGATTAAATTACAGAAGAATGTATTGAATAAACTAGATTAATATCTTCATTGTACGAATGTTAACCCGAATTAAATACCAGAAATTAGTTCCGACCGCTTAAAACCAATCAAGTTACGATGGCCGGCCAAAGTAAATCAAACCGATAATGACCGAACAAATCGATTTAGCAAAAAAAAAACAAAATTCCTATAAAGTTTTATTTACTAGTAGAACGCATTGCGTAATGTTGCAAGAGAAAAAAATTATAACGAGATATCGATTAAGAAACTTTTATCGCTCGGCCGTCCCTCACTAGCTGGCCAGTCTGGATCGCCGCGCCGCGCACGACGGACGTGTGCACCGCTGCGCTCAAATTACTTTACAATCGCCCGCGCGATTTAATTAGTGTTCTATTTTTAAACGAATTATTTGCTATTTTTATCTGGTAATTGTGTTTTAAATTATTTATATTTTTTATCTTGAGTGCGTCATATTCTGTTATATCAGTTTACAGTCTCGTAAATAAAATGATAAAATACCTAAATAAATAAATGTTTTACATACATACACATAGCCCCATTTGCTGAAGCCTTTTACGACACACAACTAGTCGCGCGTTTAATCTCATCGCAATCTCTTGTCAACAGTTTGTGTTTTATCTTGTGAGCGGGCGACGTGACTTCACGGATACTTGTGCCCTACCAAGTGCATTGTCGCTGATTGCGTCTAGAGAAACAATATTTCAATTTTATATTTATTACGTTTATTATTTATTTGTTCTAAACTGATGTTTGTTGCGGTAAAGATTCCCCCGTAGTATGGACACTGCACGCGGGGAATCGCGAAGCCTGAAAAATATTTTTTTTCCTTCAAAGGGGTAATCATATTTAAGCGAAGAAACCGTTGCCTTAGGTTTTATGTACGAAGTATAGAATACAAATTTGGAAGTTGTTGTTTAAATTGGACGTTTGTTTGCAGGTAGTCGTAAGATGGACAGTCGGTGTGTGGTGGGACAGTGAAGTGGTAGTGTTGTGCGTGCGGTCCGGACGTGCGGGGGATGATGTAAGCAATGCCCTCGGACAGCGGAGCCGCGTGGGCGCCGCCCGCCGCGGGCGAGCGCCGGCTCAGCAACTCCTCTGATGGCAGCGCCGGCAGCGGATACTCCAAAACTGTAAGTCACACACACAATAATCATCTTTATCGCTCTGTGATCATAGATCATAGACCCAATGCCTTCCACAGTAGCAGACAGAATCAAACGCGTGATCAGAATTCAGAGGGGATAATATGAAGAATTTTACTTAGGGGCTATCTATAAAATACTTTGACAGTACATAACACTTTAAAACTTGAGTATATCATCCACATAACACACGAAAGTGACACCGCGATAGTGACAGTATCAAGATTGTTAGGATAAGCAGTCGAAAGGACAACTGTTTTTATGCTACTGATAACAAAAATATGGACCATGATAACCACATGAACATCGTTTATTCTTGCGTATTACACACACACATGTTATTCAAAATTAATTATAAAATAATGTTATTGATTACATTTCTATAATTAACTGAAGTAGTATATATACAGTTAGTCACTAAGCTCGCAACACACCTAAGGTGTAACTGCTAAGTGCACAGTTAGCAAGCGGACTGTTCAAGTTAAAACGTATATTGGCAAATCTGCCGGCAACGTGTCTGCTACTATAGTGTTGGGTCATGGGCGTCGACGACCACCTCGGTAATCCCGACGGTTGGCCCAGTGTGTTACAAAAAAAATGGGAACTTTGCTTGACAGGGTTCAAATGTGCCTTACAGACGTTTTAACTTTACAGTTTTACTGATAAAAATACTTTTATTTATTGACTTTACTGTTATTAATTCGTGTTTGCATATATATAATTATGAAATAGTATAGTTTGGTCTGTTTATTGCCATATATTCAAATGCTCTACATTAGTTATTGGTCAAGTAGATTTGCATTCCGTGAGAATTAAGCCGTAGCTTAATTGGTGTGTAGTAACGCAGCCTTGGGTTTTATCGATTGTTTGAAATTGTTGCGAATCGACGTGAAATCAGCGCCGTGTCGTGTTTATTGACAATTCGAGAAGCTATTTGCGACACGTGACAGCCGGTTTATTGTTGTTACTTGTGATAACGCTCACTCTATTCGGACGCGTCACTGGCGTGTTTGGAAATAACCGTTTTGTTTGTTGCTAAAGTTGTTCGTAATAAAAATATTGACATGTTTTTTATTGTATTAATAACAAGCGTAACTGACGATAGAAATAATCTATTTGATCTGTTTTTTTAAACAACAGAATATGGCTCTCAACCCCGCATTTCAATTGAAACGTATATACCGGTACTAAGTGTATGCTATAATAGACAGGGCTCGTAATGTCCGCTCTAAAACTAGTTCTGTTTAGAAACTCTTTGGTTATACTATAAATTTCTTCTCAAATTTCCAACAGATCACACACGTAGTTCCGTCCGATTTATTTTTAATCCCCCCGTATTTCTAAACCCTACGTTCAGTCGGAAACGGACTTCCTACCTTTTGGAAAGCATTAAAAACTCATCCACCCCACACCCTGTATAGGCAAGTCCATTCGCAAGGATGTTACCTATTAATAACAATTTGCATATCCTTTCTCACGATATAGTCGACAAATTAAACTATACTTTAATGTTAACGGGGTATAACATAAATTCCTATAATCAGTTCGTACTAAGCAGTTCAGTTTGCAAATCTGTGAGGTCGACTGGTTTGTAACCTACTCGATGACTAACTACTTTTTTTTTATTGGATGTCAAGGCCTTTACCGTTTGTTGGTTGTATTTAAATAAGCAGTAACTATTCTTTTTTTTTACTTCGACCATGAGTAGGTTTTTTTTATTAGGAGCTACTGATTTGAATCGCTGAGATCAAAAGGAATTTTAATTGGAAGGACATGTTCGCTTATCTTCTAAATAAATCTCTAAATAACTTCAAATATGTTTAGTTATATCAGAATTACAAAGGTTAAAGTTATGGAGCTTGTAGGAGAAATCATCAATTTCTTAACAATGGAATGTCTCGCACGTCAATTAGAAGAATCAAAAAAATACTTAGTCAATGTCCTCTCCAAGGTTGTAATCTACATCTATTCCAAATTACATGAGGAACAGTGCTTAATGTGCCGATCCTCCGCAGAGAGGTCAAGTCGACGATGGATTGAAGCGGTGAAGAAACGAACAAAGAAGTCAATTCATCAGATTACACGAGTCTTTTAATTAATAACGTAATGTTTGAATTAGGATTTTTGTCACAGTTCCAATTTTAAAGATTAACATGCTATGTTGATAATTGTTTGTTTAGTCTTGCACAATTGCATGTAGGAAGATTGAAGCGTCCTTGTGTACTTCCCCGTACAAAGCCGCACCTGTCTGGCATTTGAGTCGCAATCTGACCTTCGGTTGGTAACGTCCACTATGAATGTCAGAGGTCAAGTTATAAAAGTGCTGGAATCTGTTATCGTAAATCAGTACGTTGACTTTCCATTGTCTGTTGTACTGTCGGATATATTTATTAAAGCTATTGATAAGTGACGTAATATCGAATAAACCTCTTTTATTTCTTTAAATGCCGGTCCGACGAATACACCAGCAATTATCGATATCATTTAAATAATTAAATATGAAAAAAAATTGTAAACTTTTTGCATAAATACATTCAACCGTAAATAATTATAATGTTGTGTACGAGGTTGCCAGTAAATAAACACCCGTACATTTTAAAAAGTAGATTCTATTTCCTGTCACAAATGGTACAATGTGCTGAGAACTCTTGTCAACCTTGCTTTTATAAACATATTTACGTCACAATGAACGCAACAAACAGTTTTGTAAAATTTCTTCAAAGCAGAATGAATGTTGTAGATATTGTAAAGCAACTCTAATGGCTGCCAACTACGTAAATGTCGGATTTCCGTTTTTTTGTGGCATAATGAGGGAAAAGAAAGTGTATTGCGGTGTTACCGAGTTACGTAACGGTGAAGTGAGATATTGTGTACCTGGCCTTTGATTGACAGCGGCGCTGCTCACTCCAGTACCATTTTAAAATTATTGTAATAAAAAAAAACATTCCTTTGCTCTGAACAAATAATATATTTATATACTATTACACGTGTATGTACTATAATGCTTAGTACACATTATTCTAGTCCCGTGTTCGAATTTAATGCTGGATGAGTACTGGAAAAATGTAAAGGCACATTAGAACTCAAACAATGCATTTCAGAACGAATTTTTCCAATTGTAACTTAAAGTGTAAGAGACTGTTTTCACGTAAATTGACTGATCCTTCATCTTTTTGTAGAGCAGACGTGGCCAGTGGAAATCACACGACTCTAGTCCTAGTGAAAATGTGATGTAAAGATAAAATTCCAAGTACGAAAGCGACCGTATCAAATCCATCGGGAAGTACAATGACAGTCGCTCTTGACCTCGTCGTTCATCCAAACTAATTTGCATTCAATCAAAATATAGAAAGCCGTCATTGCTTGCCTCGTATCGTTCATATTCACTGCAACTGAATCAATTTGCATTCACCGCGCCGCTACTTCGACTCTATTGACATATCTATAAAGGTGTTCGTTCCAAACGAGGTTAAATCTGTCACCGTTACAATAGGGTAGATCGAAAGTAAAGTCAATTGATAGGGCATTTACTAAACCAGCCACGTGACCCACATCCAATGATCGTGAACTTCATATGCACCCAAATGACACACTTATGACGATAATCTGACCTTAGAGTTCCGACATTTGCGAGTATTGAAGTTTAATCCATAGATAGCTAAAGGATTAATCTTTGCATTGTGATAAATATCCGTTTACGTTAACCGTTACATACGAAACTAACTTATTGCTAATATTACAAATACGAAAGTTCGTGTGGATGGATTTGTTATTAGGTGACTCCAAAACGACTCGACATATCTTGATGAAATTAGCAGTCAGATTCTTGTCGGGACAAGCGTATAGGCTTACTATTTTTTTTATCCGCACAGACGAATTCGAAGGTAAAAGCTAATAACATTGTTACACTTGAAATAAACCTTCAGTATTTAAAAATGTAATCACAACCGTATAAAAGCACGTGAGGAGTTTAAACATACGACTACTCAATTTTAATTGTTAAAAAAGCTGTCACTAAAAGTAACTGTGACCTATTTCATCTTCATACAGTTTGCCACGCGGGGGCTTTCCTCGTCTATTTGGGGCGCATATAAAACACGAGATTAACTGGAGTGTTCCACTTACATTGTTCGTTTGACTTGCGCGAAGCTATTCGACGTTATACAAAACGGGTAATTGATGTAAAGTAAAGCCATAAGCCGCGTTTTTGAAATGTACTGACGAATTTACTCCTAGCTATGATTGGAAGCGATTTTTTGCGTCAAATAAAACAATAGAACATAGACAAGGGCGGCATGAACCTTGGTACGAGCTCAACGAATTCCGACATGAGTACGTATATCGTAAGGCTTCATGGGAAGGTTCTGTTGGAAGCCAATGGACGTTCTTGTATGTTTTCCTCTGTTATTTCCTGATACTAATCTGTTTCCTATTGTTAGAAACGGTTAAATGTACGCAAATAACTAACCGTACTTTTCTGTCTATCTTTACTATTTCTACGTATAGGAATTAAATTGACTCCTCACGTAGAATCGAATATACAGCAAACTGAAAAAAAAAAGTTTTCGACCTAATCTACGTCACAAACGATATTTCATCGCATCGGTAGGCAATAAACTTGCATCACCGTACTCTGATATGTCTACGCAATCATCATCATCAGCCTTTCTCCAACTTCGACTTGCCCATAGGTTTCAGCTAATAATTATTATTATTTGTAGTTAAATTAATTTGGAATGCCCGTTGAATACCACGACATAATAAATGTCGTGGTTGTCCTGGGCCTGAATCAAGTTCTGTTCTATTTTTAAATTAAGAAACAAAGTACGTATTCGTGTTCCAAAGTGTACTGGTTCATTACACACGTAATTTTCGAGATATGATGTAACATTGTTACATTGACCGAGTACATATGGTGGTATATGAAACTTGTTTCTACGTGATTTTGTTGTTATCCTACTTAGGTCACGTACTGTTACTAAATCTTTAACTCTTATCACAACGGAATAAAGTTCAAAATACATCAAAACAAAATAAAAAGTTTTTGTACCAAAATTGAAATGTCTCAATTTTATTTCTCAACCAAATAAATATATCTGTGGATCGCTTCAGGTGGGGCTGGCAGCTTTTGTCATTGACGCCTTTTGCGCGGAATTAAAAAAAAAACTAAGTAATTCCTTTCACTTTATATATTGTATCCGTGCAGTCGTTCCGTAGATATCTTCTAAAAACATTTAAAAATTCTCTTGTTAATAATATTAGTAGGATGTCATATTATTTGAATACCGGAGTGCTTAGCATCTGGTAGTGATCGTGAGTGTCAATCAAATGATCATCGCTACCGAGCAATCGATATTTGTATTTAAATCGATATTCGTTTTAATGGATTACGTGCAATTAATGCCTATCTCGATACTAATTAAACGTGTTGTTATTGTATCGGGGAACGATTAAAATTGATGTCTGCGGTGAGCGCAACACTGCCATCTCCGAGTATAACCGATTATTTTATATTAATTGCTAGTTGTTAGTGACGATACAGTTAATATTTATAAACGGAAATGTTTAATACAAGCCGATATTTCGTTTCTCAAGTAAATTACATCAGAGCATTCTTTTTAAATATACATTTATATTGTGCTATTGTTATTTATCGTGTCTTCTTCAGCGGGGAATCTCTAAAAAAATAAGTCTGTGTTATTCCCGCACCTTTCATTAAAAGTCCCGTCAAAATCGTTCCAGTCATTTCGAAGATTGCCTTGAACAGACGCGGAGTTTCGAACATAGTCACAAAAATAAAAAAAGTACCTGTATAAGCCACGCAAATGTGATTTTTTTATAATATAGACACTTTAATTTATCTATTGGTTACTTACTGACACAAATTTGTTTTTTTTATAGCGTTCTAGACTTTCAAACTCAAAGTTGCCCTGCCAAAAGTCATCGCCAACTCTTGTATTTCCTTTTTGTTACTTGTGACATATCACATTACTAGATATGGCGATAGTTCGAGGTCGAGTTTGTTAAAAATGGCGATAATTAACCGAGTCACCGATGCCGTCTCATCGCCGCATTGATAAATAACTAAATTATCTCAATTTTGAATTAGAGAAAACAAAGCTTCACGATGAACTGAATATGTCTGCAGTCATTTGTTCTTGCTTTAGATTTGCATATTCTGTTTGGTAAAATTATTTCTTTTTTAAGGTGATGAGATTGAATGTGGATGGTTATAAAGGTAGAGGAAGGTCGAAGGTATGGATGGATTGCGTGAGGATATGCGTAGGAAGTGTGTGAGTTTACATATGAGCTGACAGAGATGCATGGAAGAGTACATACTGTGCCAACGCTCCGTAGGGAATAGGGCAGGCGATGATGAAGATTGTTTCTTTTGGTTTGTGTTTCTAAATTTGTAATCGTAACAAGTTCACTTGTGGATGAGGGACGTGACGTCACAGATCTCGGTGCCTGGAACAAGCGTGCCGTGTCATGGTCTGTATTTTTTATCTAGACCTTAGACTTTAGATATGTTCACTTTTATTTCTTTACTTGATTACTTAACCTCGGCATTATGAACTAATGCTACAAACGTCTCCTTCGAGTGGGAATCGCTTGAATCACAAATGACTCATTAACACCTCGTATGCAATTGTCTACAACACCACCTGTCGGCGTGTAATTGCACTTTAATTGCCCCATACATTGTACTTGAACGTCACAATTTCCATGTTATTGCTTATATTGTGACTATAATGAAACATTTGGTCATTAGAATGTTGGTTTTACTGTTAACGTGTACTTTAATAAGATTAATTACATTTGATACTTTGTATTAATAATTAAACGTCAAGTAATTATTTAGAAATCAACAATTACTTGATATTTTTTAATAAGTTTATATCTATTTATATAAAACTAATTAAGATATTAAGGATCTGTTATTATAATGTTTCCCTGTACAGCACGAACATTGGTTATTATTATTAATAGTGGCATGAAGTATTTGATATATTTCCTTTACTCATAAAAAAACGTTTTTTTTCTCTGTCTGGAATGAGACTGAAAGCTTTTTAGGAGGATTGTGTTAGAGAACATCTTAGCATAGATATGTTACAACCCTCTGCGCAAACTCGCCCCCACCTGCAGCACACGGCGCGGCGCGCTTGCCTTCAGTATGCAGTCGCAGGGCATAAGTCGTTGCGGCAGGTTGTCTGCCCCAACGATTTATATCGTGCAGCAAAGCATATGACATATATCTGTATTATAACTAATAGTTTATACATGGAAAATAAAAAGAATGAGGATTAAAAGGAGTCTATATTAATGTATTCATCGATTAATTTTAAATGACGTTTTTCCTTTTTTGTCGGGATGTCTGTAATTTTGTGCGCTCTAATCTGAAAAATGGCTAAACCTATTTAAAACTGGCTTTCACTTTTAAAGTTCTCTAAGATATCCTTAACATGTAATGTTTGTTTGATATAAATCAATACGTAAATAAATATATTGTAAGAATTGA